>JAJMHQ010000017.1:0-260457 GCA_030583255.1 Metschnikowia kunwiensis
GGAAATTCCCTGCAATTGGGTGGTTGGTGTAATGGCTAGCATTAATGCCTTCCAAGCATTAGACATGGGTTCGATTCCCGTACCACTCATTTTTTGCCTTTTCAACGAAGCCAAACAATCAATTGGATATTGTACCCGAAAATATACCAAAAGCAAGTCATGTTTCTTTTTTTTGCCTTCTCCCATGTGTCTAATTTTCGAAATTGCCTTCCCCAGCGATGCCCTGCTCATCGCGTTGTGGTGAGAAGTCGTGCGCGCACCGCGGCGCCCCGAGCCCACATCGCAATACATTCTTTCGCTGCTTTTCTTCCTACTTCTACTCCACCAAAAGACACCACACGCACCAAAAAATGTCAGACTCAGAATCCCCAGCCGATATTCCCAACTCGCCTTCGCACTCCGCGCAGCCCGTCCAGGCTAAGCTTTTTGTCAGACCCATTGGTTTCGACACCACACGTGAGGCGGTCGAGGACCATTTTGCCTCCGCAGGCACGGTCACCGATGTTCAGATGATGCGTGGCTACGCTTTCGTGTCGTTTGCCTCGCTGGAGGAGGCTACGCGTGCGCACGACACCTTGGCCAACTCTGACCTCGACGGAAACTCTTTGCAACTTGAGTTTGCCAAGGAGAGACGTGAGGACACCCGCGGACAGTTCCGCGTCAAGGTCACGCAGTTGCCCGAGGGTACCGCGTGGCAGGACTTCAAGGACTTTGTGCGTGAGAAAACCTCGTTCTCGCCCACTTTCGCCAAGGTGTTCCGTGACTACGACTCCGGCGAGACCATCGGAAACTTGGAGTTTTCTTCTGCGGACGAGCTCGACAAGGCAATTTCCGTGTTGAACGACGCCGACTACCAGGGCGCCACCATCACCGCGGAGCAGGACACCTCGCCTTTTGTGCCCCCAGCAAGAAGGGGCGGATTTAGAGGTGGCCGTGGCGGCAGAGGCGACTTCAGAGGCGGACGCGGTGGCTTCAGAGACGGCGGCAGAGGCAGAGGCGGCTTCAGAGATGATTTCCGCGGCGGCCGTGGCGGTTTCAGAGGCGGCAGAGGCAGAGACGACGGTTTCAGAGGAGGAAGAGGCGGATCCCGTGGTGGCCGTGGCGGTTACGACCGTGACGACAACCGTGGCGGCTACGAGAGAGACTCGTACCCCCGCGACAGATCGCCCACCCGCTACTAAGCGGACTGCGTTCATTTTCGAGGTATTTCCAGGGTATTATTGAGTGTAGGGGGTCTTCTTGGGACTCCCGAACGCTACTCCAGAAGACATGACCGGAATGAGAAGTGACCGGATTGAAGAAAAAGAATAGTGCTCAAAAAGGGGTTTGGTATCCGAGACGAGATGTATAACTTTGAATTAGATTAAGAAAACACTAGCTGAGACACCGATACCCCTCCGCACTAGCCCCCTGTTCCAGAGCCAGCGTCTGGCCTCGATCACCCAGAAAACCAAGAATGAATAATAAAAAAACTGTTTTTGTTGCAGTTTCGAACGTCTCATGACTATGTCTCTGACTTGTCTACGAGATGATCACGAGTCACGCCTTACGACCAGACACGATAGACGTATATACTAGCCCTAATTTACATGCATTGTTCCGTACCGAGCGTGTCTGATTTTTTCAGATGTTGTTAGATGTATCTGTGTAGCTATGGCAGGCTATTCAGTACCTGGTCGCCTCGCGACCGCGCCATTCTACTCTAACTATCATACCTCTACTATTCCACCAAAAGTATTTCATGGAGATTTCCTACGGCGACCACCCGCTCCAGAAAATCCGCGTGTTCCAGCACTCGCCCCAAAACCAGCACACGCTAGTGCTCATCCACGGTGGAGCTTGGAACGATGCCCGAAATACCCACGATGATTTTCTCGAGTTGCTAGCGATTCTTAAGCAGAACGACAGCATGGCCACCATAAACATCGTAGGCATCAACTACCGGCTCACGCCGGAAGTCAGGCACCCAACGCATTTCCACGACATTGTTACAGGGATAAGTGCCGTGGCCCAGGGATTCGGTGTGTCTAGGTTTTCGCTAGCTGGACACTCGGTGGGGGCTACGATGGTGCTACAGTTGCTCAACTATAGGCAGATCTTGGAGGACGGGTACGGAGAATGGACAAACAAAGCACCCGTTGAGATTCCGGATCTTCACATTACTCTAGACACGCTTTTTTTCATCGACGGGATCTACGACATGGAAGATCTCGTGGCCGAGTACGGGGCCCCATATAAGACATTCGTGGATCGCGCATTCGTTAGCGAGAGCCAGTATATTGGGGCCGCACAGGTGAGCTGGCGAAAAAGCGCCAAGTTCGAGCTAGGTTTCGAAAAAGCCGTCGTGGTCCAGTCCACGCAAGACGAGCTTTTGTCTTTACGCCAAACACATAAATTTCTTGGTTTTTTGCGTGGAATGGGCGTGGCGTACGAGTATTATGAGAAGCCCTGGGGCGCACACGAGGAGGTGTATAGACGGAGGGAGTTGGCCGAGGCCATGGGCTACGAAATGTGGTAGTGGAAGGGGCTGGTAAGACGACGGAGCATAGATATCCCAAAAGCGTATACCGGGCTGTCGTGCAGTGAATTGAATTTTATGTTAGATTACGGTGATGGTGGCCCCAAATCAAGACGCGATTCTGGCTGCGGATGTGCCGTGGCCCAAAGCCTTACCAGCCAACATAACACACACCAACGTATTTACCACACCCGAAAATCCACAATAACGTAAAATGGCCGTTTCCCCCATCGACAAGCTGCCCAGAACCACCACTCGTCGCTAAAAAATAAATAATTTCCCATGCCAATATTCGTGCTACCAGTCCCACTGCGCGGTCGTGCACACGGCAACAAAATTTTCCACCTCACATATCGTACTAGCGTGAACCAGACATCACTATAGCCCACACTACACATCACACCATGTTTCAATCCTGGGCAGACGCCGAGGACGATATCCCCACGCCAGAGGTCACCACCAACGCCGACGGCACCAAGACGGTCGTCTCCTACAGACTTAATGCCAGTGGCCAAAAAGTCAAGATAACGCAGAAAATCAAAGAGGTCAAGGTCAAGGAAAGAGTGCACCCGTCGATCGCTGTCCGCAGGGGCTGGAGCAAGTACGGCAAGGAAAAGCACACGCCCCCTGGCCCCGACACGAGAACGACACAATTAGGAGAAATAGTGGAGTTGAAGCTTGCGGCTTCCTGGAAGGAAATGGAGAAGAAAGAGGAGGAAGAAAAAGCAGAGGAAAAGGCCAACTTGGTTTCCACGCAGAGACTCAAATGTAGAACATGTGGAGGCGACCATTTCACCGCCAAATGTCCATTCAAAGAGACCTTGGGTGCTGAAGCTGCGGGTGCTTCTGCTACGCCAGAACCCACGGAATCGACCAAATACGTTCCCGCCCACATGCGGAAGGACGCTCCAAGCAAGGAGTCGCGCGACGACTCGTGCACGTTGAGAATCTCGCAATTGAACTCGTACGTCAACGAGGACATGTTGCGTGGCGAGTTGCTTGCGAAATACGGGCCTTTGCAGAGAGTCACGCTTATCACAAGAAGAGACACGGGAGAGTCGAAGGGTTTTGCGTACGTGACGTTTGCCACGGAGCACCACGCACAGAAGGCGTTGGATGAGTTGAACGGCAAGGGTTACCACTCGTTGATCTTGAAGTTGGAGTGGTCGCAGAAGAAGAAGGTGTAACGACATAGGCTAATACATAAATAAGAAAGGACGAGCGGGAGAAGCGATTTAGGATTGTGATATGTGAGGTGTATTGGTGTGGTAGTCCTGGCGATTTGGTGGTGATTTAGAGTGAACTAGTAGTGACTTAATATTTTTAGTAATGGCCCGAAAATGGCCCGATCACCAGCAATGAGTAAGGAATACAACAGATCAGTATCCAAGCAATTGGTGTTGATTTTTTTACACACTTTTTTACTGCACGATGAACAAACTATCCTGCTTTTCAATATGCTTTTCTGTGTCCCCAGCTTTCAACCAGCGCCATCGGTTTCCTAAACCGGCATGACGCCTCTGCCCGGTGCTGCCCCAGATCTGCGCGCATGGTCATATAGAAGATAGGCGAGGTCCTTTTTTTGCTCTAACCCCCGATTTCACAGCAACCAACAGCAAATCTTCCAAACCACAGTCGTCTGTTCCTTCGTTCTTTTATTGCGGTAGAAGTTCCACCCCGTGTGTCATACTAATCGACGTGCTGTGCATCTTTGCTGGGACAGCAATCCATTTCGCAGCTACTCAGACTCAATGAACGGAGCCACCGGAACCTCCGGCACAACGTCGCCCATGCGCAAACCCAATATTTTCAAGAAACTTTTCAAGAAACTGCCCAAGAGCTCGGCCGCTTCCAGCCTGAAAAGCACAAAGAGCCTGCGGTCCAGCGTGGACTGGAACCTGAGCTCCACCTTCATACCCGCAGCCTCGCGCAAGGAAGATACAGTTCCAAGCCACGAGCGTAAGCTCAATCCGGTGAAGCTGATCGACTCGCACGACGCAGACATGGATGAAAAGGCGTACGACGAGTACTCCGAGGGCGAGCTCGACCTCCACGAAATCATGCTGGAGGGGGACGCAGACGTGTTTTCGCACCACTCGCAAGATCACAACCTCGCCTTGCTCAACAGCGGCGAAAGCATCGACACCAGCTCGCTTTTGGCCAATCTCTCGGCAGAGGACTTGAGCTTTCCGAAATACATCAAGGCCACGCGCAAAAACAACAAGAGCCCGCGCGTGTTGAACAACTTGTTCTTGGCCCAGGAGCTCCGGTGCGCTCCTTTGGCCCACAACGACGTGGCGTCAGACCACGAAAACACCCCAAACACCGCGCTGTGGGAAGACTCCAAGGTGCCCATGGACCCCAACGAAATCCTCGTGATGGAGTTCTCACGTGACGGCAAGTACTTGGCCGTGGCCGGACGCGACCTGCGCATCACCGTGTGGCAGGTGATTTCGTCGCCGCTCAGCAAGCTCAAATTCAAGACCTACGAGCAGACGCACGGCAACGCCGCAGGCCCGAAGCTGAAGATGTTCAGTGGCGCGCCGGTGTTTCTCCAGGAGCCCGTGCGGATTTTTGAGGGCCACACCAAATCTGTGATCTGCCTCGACTGGAGCAAGAACAACTTCCTTCTTTCCGGCAGCATGGACAAGACGGTCAAGCTCTGGAACATCGAGCGCGCGGAGTGCCTCGAGACGTTCCAGCACCACGATTTCGTCACTGCGCTCCGGTTCCACCCTAACGACGACCGTTTCTTCATCAGCGGCGCCTTGGACAACCAGCTCCGGTTGTGGTCGATCTTGGAGCGCTCCGTGGCGTACACGAACGACTTGGGCGACAACGCGTTGATCACGGCGTTGGCATTCACGCCGTTTGGCAACTACTGCATGGTGGGCGGGTTCAACGGCTCGCTTTTCGCCGTGGAAACACAGGGCCTCCAGCTCGTCAAGCGCATCGAGCTCCGCAAGAAGCTCAACGACCTGGCGCACGCGGCACATGGCACCACCGTGAGTGGGATTAAGATATTCGAGAACCCCACCTGCACAGACCTCCCGAGCTCCGACCTCGCCAAATGGAATGTCTTGATCACCACGAACGACCTGACCATCCGGCTCGTGGACCTCTCTCTCCGCAAGTTGGTAACGCGGTTCCGGGGCAACTCCAACCAGAGCTCGTCAATCGTGGCCAGCTTGAGCGAGGACGGCCGGTACATTATCAGCGGGTCGGAGGACCACTGGTGCTACGTGTGGGACAACAACAACTCCATCATCAACAACAAGTTGCGCTCGTCGATCAAGGAGATCCTCCTCGAGAGCCAGAACCAGCTCGACGAGAAGCACAAGCACATCTCGCGGTTGCTCCACGACAACCGGCTTTGGCGCAAGTTGCCCATGAAGATGTTCCTCGAGGACGAGAACGGCAAGAAGTACATTGCCAACGACAACACCAGCTATTCGTCGTTCCACGCGCACCACACGCGCGTGAACGTGGCGCTTTTCGCGCCCGAAAAGACGAAACGCTTGCTCCAGTTTTCCGACGACAAGATATTCGATCTCGTCAAGCGCGGCACCATCTTGGCCGAGAGCAGGGGCAGCGAGTTCAGCAGGGAGAAGACGTGGGGCTCCGACCACATCATCGTCACGTGCGACGTGTCGGGTCTCATCCGCGTCTTCCGCCAGGACCCGGCGTTCTACATCCGCAAGAACATCCTAGAGTTGCGAAAGGTGGGCAGGCGCGACCACCGGTGCCGCGGCGCGTTTGAGCCGTCGCAGAGTCTGGAAATCTCCAGCGTGCTCGATTCAGGCTTGAAAAACGAACGTATTTTCTCCGTCAGAAGCAAAAGCCCGTCCGACGAGGGGCCGTCCATCCGGAGCAAGATCCACCTGAAAATGCGGTCGCCCTATTCACGCACCAACAGCACGGCGTCCGCTAGGAGCGCCGCGGCGCGAGGGGCCCGCCTGAACTCGGATCTCTCTACATACGCTTAGACAGCCATTAGACAATACACCGAGTTTCTCGTATGGGGATATGTACTTCTGTGCCTGGCTAAACGGAGTGAACATCTGGCTCTGCGGGGGCCCCTGTGGTGCATTGGGCCATGCCGACATCGACAACCTTTTGGAACGTGTCAGCTAACCTTTTACTATTCATCTGGATTCTGTCCACAGCAGCCCCAGACAACGCATCGGTGTGGATCAACGAAAACAACTTAAACGTGTAGACACAGAGCGCCTTTTCGGCTGCCCACGTTTGCAGTTCTAGGCGAGAATTCAGATGGGCCGGTTCATCGGATGCTTGCGTGTCACTAGTTTCTCCTTCCTTTGGCTCGTCACTCTCGATGTCGACATCAAAAACATAGTCGTCGTAGTTGACGTCCTCCTGGTTTAGCCTGTCTAGCGACACGCCCTTCACCCGAGCGAGCCGCGATTCGTGCACGAAGAAAACACGCATGAGAGAGTTTTCGATCGACTCCGGAATCTTTCCTTTCGCCAAAACGCCCACGCCAGCCTCGGAGCCGAAAAACACCAGAAAGTTCTTGAAGCTCTCACTGTCCCGGAACTTGTCGTAGAACATCCTCAACGAGACGAGCATGTCAACATAGTGGCAGGCAAACGAATGCTCTAGCGCCAGAAGGTTTTGGATCAACGAGCGCATCTTGACGTCTGTGTCGGACGTTGTCTCGTTGAGCTCCTTGGCAGCCGACCCAGCCATCACACAAAGGTGACCAATACTGATCAAAAGGCCATTGAAGTCGTCCAAGAAAAGACTGATGTCAATCAGGTGGGAGGAATTGTCGCTGCTTGCGTACGTGAGATCCTCGAGTTTCCACGAAAGGGACAACAACACAAATTCCAAGACGCACCGCCATGAATCGCTGATTTGCAGCGTGATCGCAGCAAAGTTTCTGGGCCACGTGCGAATGAGCGTCAAGAAATCAAACTTGGACACTAGCTTCACCTGCAACACCTCCAAGAGAATATCTGAAGTACCAAATGTTGGTTCGGCAACGTAGCGGTTGACGTTTATTTCTCGCGCAATTTGCGAAAACTTTTGAAGAATCGGAGTGGCTCTGAGAAGCCTGTTGATCACAACCTTTTGACTTTCTGGAAGATCTGAGTTCTCCTCGCTGTCATTAATATCTTCAATAGGCTCCGTCAGGAAAAGAGCATCGACGCCCTCGGATGCGAGGGAATGGAGAAGATCTTCGATTTGCATCTTCATGTTAGCATTGAGAAGCCGATCCGGTTTCGAGAGATCTGCTGAGTTTGAGCTCTCGTAGCTCTTCAAAAGAAGCGAGAAATACGTGTCAAACGCTTCCCGAAGATCTGCATCAGGAGTCGTCATGTCGAAGTAGTAATGAAGAACTTTATCGTGCACTTTGTTGTAGTCCGAAATATCAGATACGCTGCTGTACAACCGAGCAATTGAAGTGGGAACAGTGATCAAGATGGAATTCCAGATGCTCATGAAGATGACGTAAAGGTTCATCCTAGCGCTCAGGTACTCTTCAAGCGAGGAGATGTACTTGACGAGAATGGGAAGTGCCGTGTTGATGTCGTCGTTCTTGTGACCCAAATGAGCCTTTTTTGGAGGTTCTTTGGTGAGAATGTGGATGATAGACGAGGCAATAAAGCTCATGAAAATCTGTTTTTCGGCCACAGACGAGATCTCCAACTTAGCCACAAGCTCAGCAGAGGTCTCCGTATCAGCTGCGGCTGATCTATCTTCTTTGTTGGTAAACACTATCGAGGAGTAGTCACACAAGGTATATTTGATTAAGCCCTCCCATTGTCCCAGGAACCCCGGAAGTGAGTAAATGATACGGAACAACAGGTCGACCAAGATGAAGAGTGGTTTTCGCTGGTCGCTAGCGGCCACCAAATCCCGCTCCACCCTTTTGTAGTGTGTGTGAGAGGCCATAATTAGCTCAGCCAATGCCTTATATTTAAGACATAGACGCACACTCAACGCACTTTCGTCTTCGTCGAAGTGGCTCGATTCGTGAGTCTGGAGAAACTCGCTATATGGCTCGAGATCCATCTTGGTGCGTTCTTGGGAAACAGTGGCAATGAACTTGCACACCTCAATTTTGGCCTTGGTCTCAGCGGGGTTAGTCGACTCATATTCGGCAAGATAGAACCCAACCAGGGAGATCTCAAGCACGTCGGTATCGTCGAGAAAGCCCAAGGAGAAGAGCTCGGTGAGAATCTCGAGCAACGCCACCTTGATTCCGGGTGTCTTCTCCTTCCATACCATATTCACAAACTGGTCCTTGAAACGCTCTGTGAACTGGCGGAATCCAATGCTCATGGCCTCGCGCTTTCCGTTGATGAACTTGTAAAGTCTCAAAAGCAGACGCACAGCCTCGAGCAGCACACTGTCGGCTGGGTCCGAAAGAAGCCACCCGATATAACGGAGATAGTCCGCCCTTAAAAACATCTCCTCATAGTGGACCATCCACTGTGCCAATGCCCGCAAGCACTCAATGCGAATTTGCGGGTCCACGTCGCGGTACCGGTTGACGAAAACGTGTTGGAAGATCTCGCCGATGTACTCCAAAACAGTGTTTTTCTGTAACGTGAAAGTATCCACTGATTCTGTGATAATGGCAATCTTGCTCTGCTGCACGCGCTGGTTACGTGCCGTCATACTGCTTCTCGCGTTGCTGAGCTGGCGCTGCTGTTTCTGCAAAGAAATGGTGGTATTGGCGGCAAGTTCACACAACTGGGTCTGCATATCCAAAATAATGGCAGTGGCAACAAAACGGAGAGGACGTATATTGCAAGCGCTGAGAGCCAGGAGCCATGCTAAGATTGAGTTCATCATTGGCGCCCCCAAGGAAGAAGACGACTCACCGGAGCCTTGTTGATATAACGTGCCTTTTTCGTGGCCATTGGACACGATACTACGGAAGAATTCCTGGACGTTTTGGCGGAAATGTTTCACCGCTTTGTTGCTGGACACAAACGGGTACTCATGCAGCAGCTGGCTGCTAAACACGATGGCGATTTCCGCGACGGTAGCCGCCGCAGAATCCTCATTAATCATGTCGTGAATCTGTGCTAGCTGAGTACATCCACACGCCCTTAGCACTAGGTTAAAGAGATCTGTGATGGCTGCAGGAGAGTTCTCAGCAAGCCCTTCTTCAAAACTGTCGATCCACTCGAGCGCCAAATCAGAAACAGCGGTTCCAGGCAGTGAAAGGGCACGAAAGAGGTGGTTTTCGGTGAAGTTGCCGTTTTCGGCCGTGGCAGCCCCATCGTTGTTTCTTTTCTTTTTTCGTGGAGGCTCTGGCTCTGTAAACTCAGTATCCGATTCGCCATTAGGGTCGTTTTCGTCGTTTTCAGACGCGCTGCTGACATCTTCATTTTGGTAGGTTTCCTCAGAATCCGAGCTGGAGCTTAGGGGGTTTTGCTGCTGTGGCACAGGTGGTTTAGGCGCTCTTCTAGAGCTTCTAGTACTGGTACGCGAAACCATAATCAAGAATGGTGGTTCAGATTATTTTGGGTGCGTGGTACGGAGTATAGTAGCTTGTTGGAGGTTTAGTATGGAGTTTCGCAGACGCGTGTTGTTTGTTTTCGCGGTGCGGCACTGCTTGGAAGGGACAGAACACGTCTTTTTGAGGATGAGGATATAAGTATATTACGCTATTGAGTGCGGTGATGAGTAGATGAGAAAAGAAGAGGGGTTTCGGGCTTTAGTCATGGGCTTTTGTTAGTTAGTGGTTCCCGGAAATGGTGGAAGAGCAGCAATGTTCGCAATGTGCTTGTGATACTCTAGGACCCAGCAGCCATCATGGGGTGTTGCAATGAAGACCTCTTCGAAGAAAACGGACGTAGAAGAAAGCGGTATACACCAGAACGTAATTGATATATTTCTCTTTACTCTTCGACCTTTTTTCCATAGTGTGGCCACTGATCGGCCTGGATTTATTAGCTCACGTGACTGCGTGTACAGTGCAGAGACTACTATGTTCAAGAAGGAGACATACACAGCAAAAGAGAGGAAAAGCCTATCGGAATCCAGGTCAGAAAATGTCATAGAACCGTAACTACTAAACGTTTTGAAAGGCGACTTGCAGCCAATGCAACCTCGCAGATCTCAATCGGATTTGCCTGAACTCATGGCTTTACGGCAATACATAGCACGCTGCTCTCACCCATTTCCCCCGTTTCCACAATTCCAAAAAGAGCTTAAAATAGCATATAACCCAACTTTCAAGAAAAATCACTCAAAACGCCAAGTAGAAGACCACCCAACACAACTCCCATATACCACACCCAGTGGCCCGCGATCTGGCGAGGTCGTGCATGCGCGAAGCAGGCCGGCGAAAAAACAAACCTCAACAACACCCAAACATAACCAAGCCCGTTCTCCCACGCAAATCCAGCCCTCAACGCGAGAATATGTCGACGCCAGAACCACAGAATAATCCCGGCTCGCCACAATTGGACGCCGTGCCCATGGAAGTAGACACACAGAACCCCACGCAGGAAACTAGCGAATCACAGGCGCAGTTGGAACACCTGGAGCAGCCTGTGGGCGAACCTATACAGGCCAATAATGAAGAGGCCACCACCGAACACAAAGACGGCGAAGAGAAAACCGAAGAGAAGGACGAGCCCGTGGACCCCGAGAAAGTAAGGGCGGAGTTCCAGGAAAAGGCCCGCCACTACCTAATTGAGCAGTCTCGTCACGTGGTGATTCCGTCGTTTGCGAAATGGTTCGACATGAACGAGATCCACGCGATCGAACGCAAACTGTTCCCGGACTTTTTTCCAGTGGCCAAACCACAAAACCACGAGGACGGTTCGGCGGCTAGCGTGTCTGTGTACAAAACCGCAGAGACCTACCGCAACATGAGAGACTTTATGATCAACACGTACAGGATAAACCCCGTCGAGTACTTGACGGTGACGGCAGTGAGACGTAACTTGGCGGGCGACGTGGCCTCGATCATCCGCACCCACCGTTTTCTCGAAAAATGGGGGTTGATCAACTACCAGATCGACCCCAGAACTAAACCTTCGCTTGTGGGTCCGCAATACACGGGCCATTTCCAGGTCACCTTGGACACACCCAAGGGATTGACGCCATTTGTACCTGAAGAAATCGCAGTGGCGCCGGTGGCTGATCGCGCGTCAGAATTCCCAGATAATGAGGCCACATTGACTTCTTCCGTGAAGGCTGTAAAAGAGGAGCCCGAAGAAACGACGATCCCGCTCAACATCGACATCACGCGCAACATCTTCGACGAGACTAACGCCACGAAAACGCCGGCGTCCGTCACGTATTTCTGCAACGAAACAGCCAACGACATTTCCGACGTGCGCTACCACAACTTGAAAAGCAAGGCGCTGGGCGGCTCCATTGGCCCACTGGTGATCAGCAAGGAGTGCTTCGAGCAGGGATTGTTCCCCCTGAACTTCTCTGCTGCCGACTTTGTAAAGTTAGAGAACGAGTCCAAGAAGTCTGACTGGTCGCGGCAGGAGGTGTTGTTGCTTTTGGAAGGTATCGAGATGTACGGCAGCATCGAAAACAACCCGCAATCGCTTTTTGTCAACAGCAACGGGCAGTGGGACAAAATCGCCGACCATGTGTCCTCAAAGAGTAGAGAGGAGTGTTTGATCAAATTCTTGCACTTGCCCATCGAGGACAGGTACTTGCAAAAGTTGGTGCGCGGCGAGGAGAAAGACACACTAGACGAGAGCTTCAACAAGGACACGATCATCCAGGAGGTGGTGTCCAAGTTAATCGAGACGCCTAAGGGCCAGGCGGTGATTGCCGAAAATGGCCAGAAGAACTTACAGCAGGCCATTCTCGACCAGACCAACTTGGTCAACCAAATCATCGAGTTGACGTTGGAGAAATTTGAGGCGAAAATGAAGCTCGTCAACCAGCTAGAAAATGACTTGGTCAAGACCGAGAAGCTCTTGAACGCGCAGCGAAAGCAGGTGCTTGTGGAGAGGTGGATGAACTTCGAGAAGTTGAGCAAGTTCAAGCAGGCCAACACCAACCCCGAGTTGGCGCCGTTGCTCGACGACTTGTTGACGCCCGTGAGCATCAGTGAGATCAACGAGAACTTGAACAAAATCAACCTCGACGCGGCCCACGAAACAAACGTCTCCCAGGCGAGCGAGCAGGCGGAGGAGGAGAGCTTGCCGGTGAGCATGGCCGAGCCCAAGGCGTATCAGTTCTGGTCAGCCTAAAAGTCAGCAAACGATGGTTTCTGTGTACATTACAAGATAATAAATATTTGAAAAAGAGGAGGGTCATTTCCGCGACGCGTTTACTTTAGGTGTTTGACTTTTCATTTTGGAGCCGTACTTAACGGTGTTGCCAATTATACGGTTGATATTCCACGGGCAGATACGCATTGAGCCTTAAGGAATCTCAGACATTGACTTGGCCTGTTGCGTCAGTTGAGAAAGACCTCTCGCAAAAGATGAGAAAAACTGTCGCAGATGATCAGAAGATCTCCTTTCACCTAGAATCAGTTGCGTGAATATTCGACCATTTCAGCATCTTGGGGAGATCACAGCAACCACAATTCAGGCTTTCCAAATTGAGGTGAGTTTACTTTGAAATGAAAAATGATGCCTGATTTCGGGCTGCCCCCTTGGTGAGTGTTGTTTTATTAGATATGGTCAATTTAACTGGAAACTTTGTCCTTATGTGGCTGGCAAATAGAGACAGATACTCATGAATTGCACCCAATATGGCTTGAAAGAGAACTGGCCATCCCAATATATGTCGGTCACTGCATTTTACTTGATAGATTTCTATTTTTGCGAAGTGTAGTATACCGTTGAAAGGGTGAAAAATACGTAGAACGACTAGTTTTGTTTCTTTTTCCACATTAACTGAAACACTGATACTTCCTGCAACTGCGCTACAGATCTGGGTGAGCATTTCGCTGCACGTGACCTCATCTCACCATGTACAAACCACCCAGGTAGATCCAGTATCTGCCTACCCTTTTGTGCTCCTCCATGATTAGACTTATACCGGCCAAGCCATCAATATTTCACGTTCTGCTACGATGGCTGACCACGTGCCAGACCAATCTCGCTTCTCCAGTATCTAAGCCTGGGCCAAGTATACCGAGCACCAACATTCGTCCAATATCCGCCAACTTTCCCCAGGCAACCCCTAAAGAAAACGACGAGATCGTCGTGGCCATGAGTGGTGGTGTAGATTCTTCGCTCACGGCTGCGCTTTACGCTTCTAAGTACAAAAATGTTAGGGGCATCTATATGGCAAATTGGTCGCAGACTGCGAAATGCACCGAGGCAGATTGGAAGGATGTGCAAAAGGTGTGCAAAAAACTCGGGATTCCATCTGAGAGGGTGAATTTCGAAAAAGAGTACTGGAATGAGGTGTTCTCGCCGATGATCGAAATGTACCAAAACGGGCTCACTCCCAACCCAGATTTAGGCTGCAACCGGTATATCAAGTTTGGCAAAATGGTCGACTATCTCGCCGGAAAGCAGTCTCCCAATGGGGGAAAAAGATGGTTGGCTACGGGGCACTATGCGAGAGTAGTCCAGGAAAACAATGGAGAGTTCAATCTTGCGCGTGCTTTTGAAGATACAAAGGACCAGTCGTACTATTTGGCCAGTATCTCTAGAAAGGTGCTAGCCAACGTGCTCATGCCCTTGGGCCACTATAGAAAAAGTGAGGTGAGGCAACTTGCTAGAGACGAGTTCGACTTGCACACGGCCGCAAAGCCCGATTCTGTGGGTCTCTGCTTCGTGAGTCCTGACCACACCAAATTTAGAGACTTTTTGAACGAGTATATTCCACCAAATCCGGGAAATATCATAACTGAAGATGGCAAGGTGTGGGGAACACACCAAGGGCTTTGGCACGCAACGATAGGTCAGAAATCCGGCATCCCCATGCCCCAGGGAGACCCCCGGTATAAGGGTGTGTGGTTCGTTAGTGAAAAGCGTGTTACCACCAACGAAATCGTCATTGTGCGTGGCAGAGACAACCCTGCATTGTTCAAAAAGGGGGTCCAGGTTTGTGATTTCGAGTGGTTTGGCCCGCGGCCCGAAAGACTAACTTTGGAGAATATTACTATGAGATACCAGTCGCTTCACAGGCCGGTTGAAGTTGAGGAGATGGAAGAGATTCTGGGTGAGAAGGTAAAAATCGTGTTGAAGAATAAGCAGCGAGCCATGGCCCCGGGCCAAAACGTTGTTCTTTACGATGGCCACAAGGTTCTTGCAAGCGGGAGAATTGCAGAGACGTTTTGAGGTACATGTATATAGCATTAGTGTTTAAGGAATCGGTATTAATGATAGTACTAATGATAGCATTAATGATAGCATTAGTGATAGTATTAGTCACGTCAGTATTAGTGAAACCAAGTATACCTGGTGTTAATATCTACAACGGCTATGGACACTTCATTCACCAGGAGGAAATAATACGAGTAAGGGCTAGAGATGAATTTGTCTTTTCCACATTATTCTTTGAGCTTCCTTCGTTTATTTGTTAGTTCTGGCCAGATCAATCACTGCCATGTTCGGAATGTGTCTTGCCTGTGTAGTGGTGGTGGCTAGTCTTGTTGAGCCACATAGCCAGACCGGATCTTTTGCTTGGCGAAGCGGTAGCTCCTTCCTGAAAACCTTGGCAGAAGCGATTGCAATACACAGTGCGTTTTGCGTGGTAAGCTCACAACGCTTTAATAAGTAAAACCCACGTGGGTACGTGATATCACAGTACAGTATGAAATCTTTATTCACCAGTACTTGTGGTGACAAGCACTATAAGACATAAGCGATAAGGGTAGTACTTGCGCGATTTCAGGCCTAGGGAACATCGAGTCATAAGTATAAATAACATGTATCGTATGTAAATCATAGTGAAGAATGAAATGTAAGTATGAACACTGACCGCAGCCTGTGTTCGAAGAATCAAAGAAAGAAGAACGCAATGGAACGAACTCTATAACACAAACGTCATAACACGATAACAATAAGGAACCAACCCAGAAGAAATGAAAACCCTCGATCTTCCTCGACCTAAAACGCAGTGATCTCGGGGTACATGGCACGAGGCTTGGCCTCCTTCTCCTCCGTCGTCTCAGCAGACTTCTTGTGCGCAGCCAAAAACTCGCACACCATCTTGACCATGGCACGGTGCTTCTGCACGGTTTCGGTGTCGAACTTGTCGGAGAGCGAAAGCTTGTCAAACAAGTCGGCAGCATCGGAGGCAGAGGAGTCAGCAGAATCAGAGGCCTTGGAATTCTCAGAAGACTTGACCTCAGAACCATCGGCAACTTCAGATCCAGCTTCCTTAGCTTCCTCAAGTGCCTGGCCCGTTTTCTGCGCATTGCTGATACCGCCAAATTCGGGGTACACCGGGAAGTTCTGGGCGTACTGGGCAGTCTGGCCCAACTGCCTGTTCACCTGTGGGAAACTGGACGCAGGAGCAGGCCCATAGTTCTCGAAGCTATTTCCCGGCATTCTGCCCAGCAACTGGGGCACGGAAGGATACACTGGCTGGGCCGTCTGGAACGGCACGTGCTGTGTTTGCGGCTGATTGAGGTTCGCATACTGGGCTTCGATCGACGACGACAAGTTGTTGAAAAAACGCTCTGCCTCCGCAAAATTGATCTGGTTGGGTGCAAGCTGGCTTGGTGGGGCCATGCCCTGTGCAGACATAGGCTGAGATAAAGGCTGAGACAATCCCTGAGGTAAGCCCTGGGATAAAGGCTGAGTAGGTAAACCCTGGGCAGTGGCACGTGACCACGTATCTTCGTATGTGTTCAAGCGAGAGTACATATCCGCGTTGTACTGCGCATCCACACGCTGTTTCTTAGCTCCTGGCTGGTAGCCACAGAAGTTAAAGTCGTTGAGAATGTTGAACACCATACTGGAGTTGGGCTGTTCAAATCCGCGTTTTCTATCGTAGGAGGCCGTTTGAGGGAACCCAGTATTGAAGCCTAAGTCCTGGCGGTGGTCTATATCGCCCGCAGCCTGGTTGTGGAAAAGTGGACTGTTGTCTGTGGAGCTGTGCATGGACAGCATGTGCAGGGAACTATCGTCCGACAAATCCAGGTGGTGTTTCTGGTACTTCTTCAACGTTTTCTGGTGCTCCTCCTCGTGCACGCGCGTGTGCTTCTTCAAATCCTGTGGGCGCTTAAAGCTCTTGCTGCACAAGTTACAGTGGTGAGGTTTCAAGGGCACGTGCACACGCAAGTGGGACGTGATGTGGTCACGTTTTACGGTGGTGATTCCGCATCCTTCCCACTTGCACGTCAAGCTCAAGTTGTTGGACGATTTCCTGCCCACGTGTTCGTAGCAGAGATGGTCATACAAGCGCTCGGGCTCAATAAATATTTCTGCACAGTGTTCCCAATGGCACTTGAAAGGCCCCTTCATGTCCGCAGCACGCACCTTATTGTACGTTCTTTTGGGCTTCTTGACCTCGTCTAGCGTCTCTTGTTTGCACTGGTTGGCCTCGTTTTGATAGGCGTACGACATTGCTGGCGCCGAGTGTTCTGGATAGGAAATGTTCACTGCAGGATAGAGCAGCTTCAAGTGTTCGCCCTGGCGAAGGGGCGAATTTGCCGACGACTGCGACGAAAAAGATTCCTGGGGCGAATCGTTGGAGTGTTGTGTGGCGGGCGAATTTGACACCACATCCAGCGCTCCATCAATGTCGAATTCAAGCACAGACTCTACAAGGTTGTCTGAGGTGGCGTTGAGGTACGACACGGGGTGCAAGTTGTAACTGGAGGACATACTGCACGATTGTATTGCGTTTGTGATAATTTATCAGATAAATTATAGGTTGTTGGTGTGTGGTAGTTGTATCTGGTATCGATTGATATCTGTATTCTGTTCACTGGTGAGCTGGTAATTGATCAGGCCGAGAGTTACGAAAGGATCTTAGCGCAAGGAACGAAAGCTGGCACGGTGAAACGAAGTGGAGAAAAGTGAAACACGAAAATGTGTGGCCAAGAAGAAAGACGTAGCACTATATTTGCTCTTTATTTAGCTTCGTCACACCACCTATTCCGGTCATTTCTTTGCCAAGAAGTTTGAGTGCCAAGACCGCCTGCACACAGAACCCCCGTCCTATTGTGATCTTGCGAAACGGTGGTCCGTGCAGGTATATTAAGATGCGCACTGCCGGCCTGGTGGGCCGACAGGCGGATATGTCATTGTTTTCTTGTTGCATCCTGCAGGTGGCGTGCAAAAGAAACCCAGGCATGACGCTTTACGCCGTAATTCGATTTAGCGTTTCTTTTGCGTAAAGCGCAAATTTTTCGCGCCGCGCGAAAAAACCTCGCCGTGGTGCGGCCAGACCAAAAACACACCACGCCGTTCATCAATGTAATACCACATTGGATGCAAATTCCGCTAACTTCCGTTGCACCACCTGTCAAAAATAATGCCTTCAGCCAGATTCGAACTGACGATCTCCTCATTACTAGTGAGGTGCCTTACCAACTTGGCCATAAAGGCGGCGAATTTTCTCCCGGGGGTGAGTCGAACACCCGATCTCAAGATTACAAATCTTCCATTACAGTCTCGCGCCTTAGCCAGCTTGGCCACCGAGAGGTGAAATTCTTCGGTCAAAGGCCCCTGGTTGGTGGTATGATTTGTGATCAAGCAAGGTGAAAAACGAGGCCTTTTTGGCCCGAAAGTTAGGTGAAAATGTAATTTATCTCTAATTTTGCCATGGGCCAGTCTAGAATACTGAAATCAACGCCGGAAATGTGTCTTTGAGGAAAGAAAACCTTTTAGAACAGTTAGAGTTTTTGAATCGGGAAGCGGTTCTGGTTGAGCTCCAGGCGGGTCCCCCAAAGCTGTTTGGATTTCGGTTTTTTGTCTGTAGAGTTTAGTTTCTTTCCCTAAATACATAAGAATAGATCTTTGATCGTGGTGACTTCCTTTTGCCTTCAAGGACGATGTCACACGACAAAGACGCTTTCGGGGTTTCAAATCATCGGTTCTCCAAACCCTTAAATATTTTTCAGATATTTAAGGCAAAAAAAGAAGGAAACAAAGAAGTTTAATCATTTTTGGGGAAAGCGTTCATTTCACAGTGGGAGCAAACCACGTCATGTGCACTCCGGCCTTCGATCGCATGATCGTGACAGGCTCAGCTTACCAATTGCACCTTAGGTACCACCACATACTAGTCCAACTAAAGAAGCCGGCTTTGACTTCTAAACTCATCTATTCACTCATATTTACAGCCTACATATATAGACCGCCTTTTTAGCCCCACAGAAGCTCACCATGCAATCTCAGCAATCTCGTACCCAAACACAGCAAAACAGTTCTGGCCAAGCAGTTCTACATCTTAGACCAGCATCGGAAAGCACAGAAACGATCCAGCAAATACAGCCCCAAACTGAAACCAGGCCCAGGGTGCGCTGGACGACCGATGTGGTTGATAACGAGAACATGAACAAGAAGAAGTCGAAGATTTGCTGTATTTTCCACCCCCAAAGAGAATTTGGTGAAAGTTCTGATGAGTCCGATTCTTCTGGGTCATCCGATTCCTCAGATTCTTCAGATGATGAGCAGAATTCCCATCAACACAACGGGAGTCCAAATAATGACGATGGCAATCATGAAAACCATCTGCACCATTGCTGTAGCAAAAAGCAGAAGAAAAAGCAGAAAAAGACCAAGGCTGCGACGCCAAATGCGTATGAGAGACAGCCGCAGTACAAGAATAAGAGCACGTTACCCCCAAGCGCGATCTAAATCACCGCTGGGCTACTCTACGGCGTAGTACAGATGCAAATGTTATATTCATAAGAAAACCCCGGGTCTACTCCGGGTTCGTCACGTGCCAGATCCGTCTCGAGTAGTCGTTTTCGTCGTTGAGCGAGAGGTTCGAGTTGTTGTACTCCTCGAACATAGCACGCGGATCCACCACGTGGTCGAACTCCAGAATGGGTGACATTATGGGCCCGCCAGTTTCTGCAGGCTCGTTTTTGGGGTTAAGTTTCTTGCGCGACAGACTTCGCCCGATATTGGGCGAACTGATTCCTGATCCGCCTACTGCGTTGAACATCGACATGATGGATTTGCTCGAGCTGTTGCGCTTCAAATTAGAGTGCGACGATGTCCGCGACTTTTCGCCGAAATCTCCGGGTGTAACCACGGCTTGCGCCTTTGCCATCGACTGCTCGTCGGAAGAGTACTGGTTTTCCTCGTCGGAATACTCGTCTTTGTGGGCCCCTCCGCCAAAACAGCAGCAGTATATTAAGGTCGCCGCCAACGCGGCCACGACAACACCCACTGCTGTGAAAGTGCCAGCAACCTTCGCCGAAGAGTCGAAAAACGTGTTTTTGGAGTGGGTGGCCGGAGGCACGGATGTGGGCGAAGATGTGCTGGCGACTGCTGTGATGTATTTGGTAGACACCAGTTGTGACACTGTCCCGTCGAGCGTGACCACAGAGAGGACTGTAGTGGCCATAGTCGTGGAAGATGAACTTGAACTGGAAGAACTGGAAGAACTTGATGTACTTGATGTACTCGATGTACTCGATGTACTCGATGTACTCGAGGATGAAGTTGAGGATGAAGAACTCAGTGACGACGACAAAGTGGATGACTCGGTGGTACTTGTCGATGAGGAAGTAATTAATGTGGACGATGTCGTAGACGTCGGTAGCGATGTAGAAGATGACGTGGATGTAGATGACAGAGTGGTAGTGGACGACAACGACGTTGTCGTGGGTGCCACAGTGGAGAACGTCGACGTCGGAGATGTCGAAGATGTAGACGTACTGGTGGAAGTCGGGCTCGTGGAGATCGTAGTGGGTGAATTAGAAGACGATGTCGTGGATGTCGTGGATGTGGGAGACGTAGTAGTGGATGTCGAAGTGGGAGAATAGGTACTAGAGGTTGTGGATTTCGTCGATGTCGTAGAACTGGAGCTTGCCGTGGAGGCGCTCCCGAAAACCACGTACCCATAGACACCATTTCCCCCACAGCTCTCCTGTTGACTATACCCAGGACACCCCGTATTACACATGGAGGTATCCACGGTATCTCCAGGTACAGAGTTGGAGCACCAGCAGTCGTAATTCTGCGTGATGGCCACATTGTACCCTGCGCTTGAACAGTAGTCCCTGCAATAACCATTCGACATGTACTCGTTCGACGTCTGGTCTGTGCCTAGGTTTTGCGACGAACATAGGTTGATGGCCAACGCTACCGATGGGCTGATGTGTGCCAAGATAAGAAATAGGTAGATCATGGCTAAGGCGTGTGCACTGGGATCGGACCTGCCAAGGTGGCCTGAACTAAAAATTCTGAGTGTAGGAGATACAGATTATATATGGCGGTAGCGTGTGTGTGGTGGTGCTCCAACGGACGCTTGTATCTCGATGCAGATCGGATGTCTCGTATCTCAGAGAATTAGCCGAGGCTCGCCGTGCCTATATCGAAACTGCCAATAATGCGTCAAGAGTGGGGTTCACCGACGACAACAAATAAAGGGAATCAGTCGTATATAAAAAAGTGCTGGAGCGGAAAGCAGAAGCAACTTTTGGAATGAGATATATGCACCAGGCCCTGTGAAGATTGCGCTGGGTGAGGAATGTTTATATTTAGGACTTGGCGACGCAGCCGAGCGCCCGTAGATTGCCAGTTCTGAGACGGGTTCTTGAACTGGACGTCGGGGACGGGTAAGAGGTGACCCTGCAGTTAGTAAAGTATAAGCTACCCAAAAACCACAAAACAGAAACTGTGAAGCTCAAAGAGTCCTCCAGTTTATTTGGCCAGGGTTTTGTGAATTTCTTAATCGGGGCTACCATCGGCAGAAGTGTACATTAGGTGCGCATTGACGCCCCATATCACGTGACGGACTGCATAGCAACGCAATGTCCGCCATATGTGCCCCTGAGCGCTTGATTTGAGTTTTAGTAATTTCCAGATGTTATCTTGCCTTCTCAAAAGGTCACTGTTTGCCCTGAATTGAGTACGTACGCCAGATCGGTAAGTCTCTCAACACTGAGCCTAAATGTTGTTGGAAAACTTCTTTTATTCTTTTTTTCTTTTGTCATACCATACCCGACTTCGATGGCCCACAACTATAGGCGAGGAAATGTCGGCGAAATGAGCATCGCCGTATTGTGGAGGAGATAACCAGAACTGGAAACTTGTGTTGTGCAGGATTTTGGTGCGATGTTTCCTGTTTACGCATGGAAGCGACAGGTAGGTGAGACAATGCCTCCAACGACCCTGTGGATAACAAAACAGTAAGCTAACGGCTTCGTCCACAGACGACCAGAACAAGCCATTATTACCGAGCTTATATATTGCCTAGTTTCCTTTTTGTCTAACTCTCCTACTTTTACTTCTCGACTGTGCCTTCTGGTTGTGGACGAGGTTTACGTAGCAAGGCTGTAGCACATTTGTCACCTGGTGATACCGGAACTGTGGTGTGAGATTGACAGGGAACAGCAAGCATGAGACCGCACTGGGTGAGCAATCCCTGTAATTTCGGTCCCAGTCTTTTTCATGTTAGATGCGTTTCACATGCTATGAATTCTTCGGTGATTTTTTAGAACTCCAGGACCCATTCTTGCACGGTAACCTTTCGCCCTTTGAGGTACGATTAGCGCCAAAAAAAAAATTGGAAGAGGATTCCAGATTCGTAGCAGATCCTCATGATTTGTGTTTATGCCCTTAATTCTGTTTTGTTCCCTTTCTTGATCTACCAGATAAGCATTGAGCTTACCACCGTACCACAACAGAGTGCATTCACTTTCCTGATGCAGTCCAGCATTCACCATTTTGCAGTAATTTTTTTTTTCAACAGAGTTCAACAACATTTTTGGAAACCAGTAACAGAAAGCGATGTCGATTCCACCTCCTATCGCTTGCATCTTCCATCCTACCCTTCCACCACATGGAGTCGCACTTTTCTACGGCACGAAAATATACAAGCGTACATCCACCACCATGTCTTTGCAAGAAGAATTGGAGGCCCTCGAAAACGACATTGCGTCCCTCCAGGCAGAGATCGGACCGCTCCAGGAACAATATGATCAGGTGTTTAGAGAGGTAAGCGCTTTCGAAGCAGAAAATACACAACGGAAACACGCCTGGCCCGTGGTTCCAAAACGCGTGTCGCAGCCCACCAATAACGACATTGACGATGCCCCAGCACTAATTCACCACTCCCATTTCGATGTGTCGATCGAGAGATACTTCAAAGACAGCGGGAGCAAAACACTGCAGCAAGACTCGGCTGCAACCAACGACGAGATTCTAGCGAAAATACAGCTAAAAACAATTGCGGGACAATTGGCCTTGAAAGAGAGCATCTTTAGGTTTGGAGGCATCACTGCATTCGCCATAAACGACCGATTGTATGATACCGAAGACGACGCATTGTTAGGTCTTCGTTTCGACGTGTTGTCCCACGTGACCCATCAATTTCTAAAACCCCACTATATCATTCTTAGAAGGCGGCAGGTTTCTACAAAAGATGGTGCACCTACAGCCAACAGATGGCTGATTTTTCGGTATACTACCCCACCGTATGTTCCTCTCGATCAATTGCGTGATTACCTAATGCATGGGGACGAGAGCTCTGGGCTTCAGAAATTTGTGGAAAAGGTTCGGGAGCTGTTGGTGAGCGTACAATATAAACACGATAAGTTTGAGCTGCTATCGAATCTCACCTACGCAGCGATTTTTGAGTCTGGCTCAGATCATAAAGTCATTTCGAAACTAGAGAAGGACTTGGAGTGCAAGCGTATTCTACTACGCATCAAGAATACCAACTCTGTCACCAAACTCCCGCTTCACATTCTGCTCATATGTGGAAACGTCGACTTGGTGGGCGTGGATTGCAAGTTTGGGGAGGAAAAGTCTGAGACTTTCGTTCAGAGCATGTTACAGGGGTGCAGCTTTCAAAATCTAGGTTCTGCATTCAAAGATGTGGTACAGTACCTTAGAAAAAACGACGTCCTATGATGGCCTTAGATGTACTACCACCTCTATAGTCAAAATCTTCAATTATATATGTATATACTATTTTAAGCAAGGTCGAATGTTCCAGAATCTTCAGAGCTAAGCTCCAATCAACCACGAAAAAACTTGGCTCGTCTGAGGGAAACATTCTCTCCTGCTATTCAAAAGGCATTACCAAACCCAGCTCCAGTTGGTTGGTAGCCCAATCCAGTGTTTTGGCCCAAAATAGGACCGTTGGTGATCATCAATGGTTGACCAACAGCAGGCTCATCATCGGTCTTCTCGGCCTCTTTTCTCTTCTGCAAGTCTTCGTAAACCTCCTTGAGTCTTTGGCCATTTTCATAAGAGATGGAGATCTCATATGGCTTGATGAAAGCACCCAAGTCATGCAACCAAGAGACTTCAAGAACGTAGTCGTACTCGATCAAATCGTACGCCACATACAAGAGAGCGGCAAACGCTTCGTGATTGCCTGTTTCGACAAAGTAGTCTAAGGCTTCATGCGCAATCTTAGTCGATTGAGACACAGCAACAGTCTTGATCAAGTCGGCCCACAACTTGTCACCCTTCAAGATCGAGATAGCTTTGTTGAACTTTTTGTGTTTGGTGTACAACGTAGCTGAAATCTGTCTGAAGAAAATGAGTGAATGGTTCTCCAATCTCTCGGCCAAGTCCAAGCTGTTAAATCTGTTAGCGGATTCATTCTCAATAGCAGAGCGTAAAGACTTGTGGTCCTCTTCTTCAATCAACAAATCGTGGTATGCACCGTTGACAATGGAGTTGTTCTTGTCAAGAACGGAGATCAAGAATGGCTTGATCAATGGCAAGTTGTCCGACTTGACAAACATTCTGACGAGTCTTGGCAAGTCAATCTTTGATGTCAACACGGACAACAAGTCCACCAAAAGAGTTGGGTTCTCCGCCAAATAGAAATTGATGGCTTTGTAGTAGATTTCAAGATTAGAAACCTTGGCAATGATCTCCTTGAAGGAAGAATGGTCAAACGCAACTTCAGATTTGTCAATCATAGTCAACGCAGCGTTATCCCATTCCTCGTAGTGGCAGTACAAGAAGATCAACTCAGGATACAAATGAGCTTCCTCGCAGGCAGTCAATACCTTAGGAATATTGATTCTAGACCAGAACAACTTCAAGTGTTCCATAACCTTCTCGGGACTGTACTTCGAGTAAAGAATGGCAAGCTCAGTGAACATTCCCATATGCGCTCTTTCAAGTCCAAGACCGCTCTCAAAAAGAGAGATGACCTCGTTGAAGTAACCGTTGTGTTCGTAAGTCTTGACGAGTTCGGGCAATTCCTCGGCGTCAATGATCAAGTTCAAGCCACAAATCTGAGCCAACCTGAATTCCTTGTTCTCAATACAAGCGCTGTTGACCTGCTTCCACACTGAAGTGTTCGAGGCCTTTCTCGCGCAGTCAACTGCACCCTGGTAGTCTTCCAAGTAAACCAAAGTGGTGGCCAACTTAGAGTACTTCGAGACATTCGAGTACAAAATTTTGGCAGCCTTGTAGTTCTTTGCCTCAAACAATTTGTCGCCAATGTCCTCTAAGACAGCAACGTTTGGTCCAGTGACAAACTTTTCGATCTCGGGCAATTTGCCCATAGAAGCATAGCAGTTGATGACCGCATTGTCGATAATTGGTTCTCTCAATGTCTCTCTGGCCATGTCCAAGAAAGGGATCAACTCCTCTTCCTTACCAGCACGCTCGGAAATCTCAATGACTTGTTCGAAGTTCTGAGGATTCTTGGACTTGACGTACGACTCAATCGCCTCTGGGATACGCAAACCATTCAATTGAGCAGTACCCAATTGGTACCACAACTCCGAGGTGTTGTATTTTTCGGCGTATTGCTCTCCTCTGTCAAGCGACATGATGTCTTCCACCAAAACTTTCATTGCCTCTTCTCTCATCTCAAACTTGTCATAAACCTCGAACGCTTCCTCCAACAAGTCATTGTCAATACACAAAGGAGCAATTTCGGTGGCATCGAACTTGTCCAATTTCTCAATGTAATTGGCGACACGAGATGGGTCGGCTTTTATGGCCGTCAAGATCAACAACCCCTGTAAGGAGGTGTTGTCGTTGAAAGGCGAGGGCTCCAAAATAATCTTCTCCAATAACTCAATCAACTCCTGGGGCAAGTCGTTCTCCATAAATGCCTTGACGGTGATGGAAATTGGCTCTGGGTCATTGAGTTCCGGGATGCCAGTCAGAATCACGTGGTCAATAAGCAGTCTCCGGTGCTCATTGTCCGAGCTTAAGACTTGTTCCCACAAAGTAAAGTCGGACTTGCGCAACAAGTATCTGGCTTGATATTTGTACATCTTGTTCTCATTTGTGATGTTGATCAATTCATTGTCGTTTCCACCTTTAGAGTAGGCAATGTATGCCAAGTATGGGTCTCTCTTTTCACAGTACTTACCCACAGACAAGGTGTCGTAGTTGTTGTTCTCCTCCAAAAACTTCTCGGGACTGTTGTTGGAGTCGATGTAGATCTTAGCCAAAGTGTTAAACACCTCTTGGTCAGTGGAGCCACCTTCAAGAGTTTTCTCTAAGAATGGCAACAAGATCTTCAAGCGGTTTCTCTTTTCGACTTCGCTGACCAATTCCTTCAATGGAACTCGTCCGAGGACAGACATTAACAAGCTCTTGATGATGTTCTCATCACAATCGACATCCAACAAGCCAGCCACGACTTGAGGGGTGTTCGCAGGGTTGACTTGCTGCACGTAAACCTCGATAAACTTGAAGTACTTGTTCTTGTACAAGTACAAGATCAAATCGTGGACGAAGTTAAATCTGTCGCACACAATAATCAAGGGCAATTGGTCCTCCAACTTCGCCTCCTTCAAGAAGTTCTTGACTTTTTCACCGTTGTAAACATTGTTGTCTCGGACGACTCTTTCAATCTCCTTGGTCTGATTCATTTTGGACGCAGCGACAATGTACTTGTACACGACGTCGGGGTCCTGAGTCAAGTTGACAATCATCGACAAATAGTAGGACAAGCCCTCGTTACACTTGTATGTCTCGAAAAGCTTGATCAAGTTCAAGGGTCCAAGAAGGTCCGAGTACTTGGTGGCCACCTGGATCACAACCTGCAAGTTCTGCTGCAAGTTTTGAGTCATCAACTCGTTCAAACAGGCCATGGATTGTTGCACATTTAACTGGCCAAAGTAGGACACCAACCAGTCATTTGGCAAGACGTTAGTATGCACAATGACCCTCTTGATGTCCTTCAAGTCGTCGTAGTGCTCCAACGCGCGCTGGAACAAGCCCGACTTCTCGCACAACTTGCCGATGCTGGGCTTGTCGTAGTGGCTGAACATTTGGTTGCCCAAAATGGCGTCGGCCACCTGGGGCGCGTGCATCAAGTTGATTTCCAAGAGCTTCGTCTGCAAGTGGCCGTCCGCGGGCGCGTCGTTCTTGAGTGCGTCCAACAAGAAGGCGGTTCCCTGCTGGATGTAGTTCTGCGAGAAGAACAAGTCCGCGGTGCTCTCGACGTTCAAGCCAGAGTCACCGTTGGCCAACAACGAGGTGGCAAACTCGCTGGCCTTGTCCGGGTTGACACGTACCAAATTCTGAATCAAGTTGGAGTAGTCCGGCTGGTAGCCCACCTTCTGGCAGTAAGGCAAGATCTTGTCGAACTGACCCAACTCCGCCAAGCAGGACACCACCTTGATGTTGACGTTGGCGCGGATGTACACGGCCAAAGCCAAGGGCACGTCATTGTAGGATTTGACGATATCGCCCAACTCCTCAGAAGACGTCAATTTGTCCTCCTTCAACCACTTCTCAAACAACGGCTTGCGGTCCTGTTGCAACACGGGCTTGGCAAGCTCCACAGACTCGTACTTGTTCAATGAGCCGCGGTCGAGCAACGTGGAAAAGTATTGTAAAATGGGCGAGATTTGGCCGGGTTGCGGCGTAATGTGCTTCAACTTGTTGATGGTGTCCTGAGTACGCAACTGTTCGGACGACGCAGCCACCTTGGCAGCACTGGCGTAGTCACCTTGGTTCAAGAAGTTCTGGAACTGCTGGTTGAACAAATTCTCTGCGCCGGGAAAACCGCCACGAGAAGCAAGAGATAACGCCAAAGACACGTCCAGCAATTTCTCCAAAACGTAGGGGATGATCTTGTCCTGTGCCACCTCCACGGCAAGAACCTGGCCCTGCTTGTTGATGGTGATGATTCCTGTGCCGTTTTTGTATGGAGCAGCGGTGAACACTGGTTCTGCGGTGATCCTGTTCACGAACAAGTTGGCACCAGACTCGATGTCGTACAAGTGGATGAACCCGTACTTGGTCAAGATGTAGATCACACCGTACTGGTCTGATGCCTGCAAGCTGATGGGGAAGTCGTTGGCTGCATCTGGCGGGAAGAAGATGTCGACGATTTTCTTGGAAAACGCCGGGTTGCCTTCAACGTGATCAATCTCGATGATGTGCAAGCTGCCCTGGCCCAGAGCGGCCTTGTTTCCAATACAGAAGACCTTAGTGGGCTGTGCCGCACCGTTCAACTTGATCTGGGCAAACTTGCACACGTGACCAGCGATTGCCTGCGACACACCTCTCGATTTGCAGAAAAGCTGGGTATGGCCCGCGATGCGGCCGTCCTCCTGCGCGATTCCGGTCACGGCAAACCAATTTAGGTTTGGTTCCGCCACGAAGTTTATGATCTGGCAGCTGTTCAAAGAGTGGTGTCTTTCACTCAACTTTTCCGGTCCATTGTTAGTGCCGTCAAACACGTTCCAGAGGTAGATGCTGGACGCCGTGACGAGCCCCAAGTGCAGGTCGTCCAACCACTTCCACAAAATCACGGGCGACTCGAGCGTGTGCGACTTCAACCGCTGCTTGGTGCCCAAGTTGAACACCTGCAACGCAGTGCCGTTGGCGCGCAACGCAATCACGTTTTCCTGGGGGTGCATGATTGCATTGTCCGCGGTCATGTTCTTGCGGGTAAGCTCGAAATTGTTGTGCAAGTCCACAATTGCCACGGTGTTACCTTGGGCACCGCTCTCGCGAATACACACATAGTGATCAGACTCCAAAGTGGTGGACTTAAAGTCGAGCAGCTGGGGCTGGATGCCCAACTGGGTCAATTGTGCCAACTGAGTAAAATTGATGGGAATGTCGGCCATTTTCGCGTGCTTTTGCGTGTTCTTTTGAGTGTTTTCTCGGCGCTTAAACTGCCCCTATAAGCTGTGAGCGGGGATTCGTAAGTGTAGCGAAAAGATCGAAAAGGGGATTTCGTTCAGTGGATTCGGGTAAAGCAAAAAGTCCGTACGGGGTGGTTGATTGGTAGCGGATATTCTGGTTCACGGTCTGGTCACACTGGTTTTCACGTGGTAGATCTAAGAAGCAAGAGTGGGGGGAGTTGCGTGGAAACTGTGAGGTTGTTGTTGGATTACGTAAGCCATGATATGGTGCACGGGTGTGGGGAGTGGAGGGCTGTGCCGGCAAGAGGTGTTTGTGGGGGGAGGGTCAGAATGGGAAAGATATTGGACGGAGGTAATCTTTTGACTGGGAGGAAGAGGGTGGGTTCAGTGGTTTTACTGAAAAAGATGGCGTCGAATTTTAGAGGGTGTATTGGTAGGTTCAGAGTGAGTGCGTGTAGAGAAATATATTGGGAAGGAGAATTTATCAGGTGACTTTTGGAATAAGAATTTTTTGAGCGTGGAGCAAACATAATGAGGAATGAAGTAGTAGAGGAAAAATGCAACGGGTTCGAAAGTTTTCCGGGGGTCTTGCTTCCGGTAAGCGTGCCCGTTCAACCAAGAATTAGTGGTGAGTTGGAAGCCGCGGCCAATATTGCAGCTGGTATGAGAGCAACCCCTCGGACTCAGTATGCTTGCGTAGAGATACATTCTACACTCACGTATAAATAAATAGATAAGAAGACTATCCATTTTCTGCAGTTGAATCAGAAGGCTTTTGGAAAGAACCCAAGCAAAGAAAGTTTAGACCAAGAAGATTAGAGTGCTACACTAGCAGGTTGCGCATCAATGCAGTATTCATAAATGAGGCCTGCTAGATTGTTTTACTCGAAGAGTGCCACAGTATTGCACGCTTTCTTATCGTTCAGTATACTATTTGTTTCATTTCTGAAAGAAAGCTGCAAGATTGCAGTATCTCTACGAAAATCACTTCTTTCAAGAACCTTCTACCAAAGGGCAAGAGGCTCACTCTAAGCAATCGTGTAGATCCAAACAGAATTCTTATTAAATTCCTTCTGTTCTTTCTTTTTACCTAATTGAGGTGGAGCTAATGTATGACGCCATCAATACCTCCCTGCCCACAATAGGTACTCTACCACACCAGCATAGTACTGACTATATTGATTCTCTACCAGTACTTTAGCCCAGTTCCCCAATTTCCCATACATCCACTATAGCGGTGGCAGCACGGACTTCAACACATCCTCCACTATGCGGTTTGTGAAACCGGTGGTGGACTGCGGGTCGGTCTGTGCCCTGAACTCCTCCAAGTATCGCTCCACACATGCCCATTCGCTGCCATACCAGTCTCCGGTAAGCAACGAAATTTCTGTCTGCTTTCGGTGACTCAACCCATCCTCCTCGAAAACTCTGTTTGTTTGCCAATCGACTAGCCAGTAGCCGATTTTACGGTATGCTATTTTCACGAAGTCTGGAGTCACAAAGCCGTTCATGCCGCCATTTAGACCTGCCCACGTGACCAACGTTTTCGCTAATAGCAAAATACCTTCAGGGGCACGTGTGCTGGGACGCGTGTCCAAGGGTGCCAATGAGCACAACCGGTGAGAACGTGTAAATACCATCAACGAACAGACGTACTCTTGGATTTCGGGATTTGCATATATTGTGGGTAGCTGCTTGCGGGCCTTCATGATATCGCCAGGGGTGATTTCTGTGGCGAGGATCTCCTGGTTGTAGCTGTGGTAGAAGCTCTGGCAAAACCAGAATCGTTCCTTAATTTGACGGTGTAGTTTTGGCGTTTCTGCGACGGCAACCATTACAGGAACAATGACAAAAAGCTCTGGAATGCGGACCAGGTACCCACCAAGCGAAATCGGGGTATCTCTGTTGACATTTCTCGAAGCTAGAGTGCCGTATCTTTCAACCTCATTGAAGATCTTTAAAATGTCGGATTTCACGCGCAAGGTGACCTCGAGCAGTTCAAGATTCTTCCAGATAATCACTCTATATAGCTCCGGCATTTTCCCTTCGCGTGCCTTCACCATTTGTGAAACTAGCTCATCATATGTGTGGCATTGTAGTAGGTCGATCTCGACCAAATCGTCCGATGAAAACGAGCGAAAAAGGGAGCTTTTTAGCAGCAGCACGCAGTTCTCGTAGTCGTCCGTGTGAACTGTTATATTCCGGTCTGCAATGAACGCTAGCGAGAACGCGGTTCGCAAGTTTTCCATTACGTTGGCATGGATAGGAGTTCACATTGTAGTCTTCTGGACTACGACCTGCACATCACGTGTCAGGATAGTACAGGCACAGAAGTGACAGTTTAGTACTAAGGAGATGACCAGCAAGCATGGTTGGGGAGATAAAGCTTCTTAAGATCCATATCCACCGGTCCTGGTTTTTTTTTTTTTTCTATTATCGTAGGAGGCAGGAGCTCAGACCACCACAGTGTGTTTACCGTGCTACTAGATGCAAATGCCAACACCCCACGATGTCACGGATACAATGCAAGAAGGGGAGACTCAAAGGGGCTTCCGGATCGACGGGTTTGCATGGTCATTCATTCTTCCTAGGGCTTGAAAGCCTCCATTTTAGGATAAATAGTAGTTGGGGCAGTTGTGGGCTCACATATCTAGCTCCAGGTCACAAATAGGCCATTAAAAAGACGATTGAAGGTGAAAAACCAGCTATCTCACCTAAATAGGGTATTGATTAAATCGACTCCTCATACTAGTCCTGCGATGATTCTGCTCGAAGATGACTTCGTGGCCAAGTTGGCTAAGGCGTAAGACTGTTAATCTTAAGATCGTGAGTTCGACCCTCACCGAGGTCGTTTCTTCTTTTTTTCCCCCAGTCTCCTCCTTTTTTATCCATTCAGCAAGTGCTTCTATCTTTTTTCCAGTTGCCACTGCTCAATTTCTCGATGTGCAGCTCGTTTCCCTCATTTTACCAGTGCTCCACGCTCTGCGCAATATCCGGTTACGTCTTCGCGCAGGCTGATAGTGAGCATCACTGGCCCACAGAAACTAGATAAGACACTATTTCTGCAGGCAAACAACAGATCTGTTTTTGATCAAACCCCCATTTCCTCACACAATCTTCCTTTGCAATGGCCCCTCCCATATACGTCAAAGGCGGCGTGTGGACCAATGTTGAGGACCAGATTCTCAAGGCTGCAGTGTCAAAGTATGGGCTCACCCAGTGGGCCCGAGTGGCATCACTACTTCCCAAAAAAACAGCAAAACAGGCCAAAGCACGCTGGAACGAGTACCTAAATCCAGCCATCAACCGGAGCAGCTGGTCACGTGAAGATGACGAAAAGCTCTTGAGTTTGGCCAAGCTTTTGCCCAACCAATGGCGCAGTATTTCGCTGATCATGGGCCGCACGGCCACTCACTGCGTAGAACGGTACCAGAAATTGCTAGAAGACGCTGCCAGAAATGGCGAAAGAAGCAGCGACGAAGAAGACGAAGATACTGCAGATTTGAAGCTCACGGGCCCCGGGATCGAAAGTTTACCTGCTCTAGGCAATGCTTTTGAAAGTCTTCCCTCCCGGCCAGATGCTGAGGAGATGGAGGAAGACGAACGAGAAATGCTTTCCGAGGCCAAGGCCCGCCTTGCAAATACACAGGGCAAAAAAGCGAAAAGAAAAGACCGCGAGAGAATGCTTGAAGAGAGCAAACGTGTGGCACTATTGCAGAAGCGCAGAGAGCTCAAGGCAGCAGGCATCAACGTGAGCTTGACACTGAAAAACCGGCGCAAAAGAAACGAATTCGATTATAATGCGGATATACCACACGAACGGCAACCTAAACCAGGGCTCTACGACGTATCCATGGAAGAAGGTATGAATGAAGAAACCAAGCTGAGGTTCCTAAAAGAAGTCAATTTCAAGGGAGTCACTCCACAAGATTCAAACAAGAGTGACGCAGCAAAAAACAGAGAATCGTCGGAAAAGGAAACCGCCAAAATCAAGGCGAAGACGCGTCTGGCTGCGGAAACCGTTTCTAGTATAGACGCAGCACAGCAAGCAAAACGCAGAAAACTCGAGCTTCCTCTCCCTGGCGCGGAGTCAGAGGAGGATGCTATAAATATGAGGATTCTGGAAAAATCACGAGATCTTCTAGTGGCCCAAACTCCTAGTGGTCATATCCTGCTGCCACCTACCGAGAAAGTGACTCGGGCAAGACCTCCTAAGGTTTCTAGAAAGAGAATCGTTAGCACTTTGCGTACATTATTGGAAAAAGTGCCAAAACCAAAAGAGTCGAACCAGATTATTCTCCCGAAATTCGACCCTCATGAAGAGACAATGATATTGAATACTGCCGATGAGTCTGCTGCCAGGATCGATCAGCTAGATTTGCTCAAGCAGGTCGCCGCAGAGAAAGTAAAAATCCGCAGATCGCGAGTATTGCAACAGGGTTTGGCAATCCCGAGCCCAGATGCTGTTACTTTTCGTGACACTGACTCGCCGCTCTTGGCAGAAATAAAAAAAGAGTACAGAGCATTAGTCAACTATGACCTCATACAAGAAGACTATGCATACGACGGACCGACTCCCACACTTCTTGACGAAGATTTGGTATCGCTGATCGAGGCCCAAGTCGAAAGAGAGCTTGGGGATGTCGTGTCCAAAATACATCCAGATTTGGAGCATTCAGACGAAATTCTCCCGAAACTGCAGGAGGCCATCACCAAAACACACGATCTCCTTCATTCTTTGCACGCCAGTGCCAACGAGGCAGATCAGAAACTGGGGATATTGGAAGACACCAGGGCGAATGTGGAAGTGTGCGAGAAGCTTAAACAGCATATTTCTGTGAACGCTAGTGAGATCTCGGACGTGGATCTCGAGACAAATGTGTTGCGAAAGATAATGTGGAACGAGGAGGCTGAGATTGAGCGGCGGTCGGCGGCACTCCACGAGATGGTAGATGACATGAAGGCAGCTGAGCGGAGGGTTTCCCGGGAGGAGGTCATATAAGTGACCGGCGCATGGGTGGCGACTAGTTTTAGGGGCTATAATGGTGATCGGATATAATTTGATAAGATGATATGGAATTTTGATTTGCTGGTTGAGCTCGGGAATCGGGCCCTGCCTTGCATCCCCAATAGTCTGGAGAGTTCGTAATCAAACCGGCGACGAGCCATCCATGAGCCATCCATGAGCCATTAATCTAGCAACAAAGTGGACAACAGAAACACACCAACCCCGCAAGAAGTTTTTTCAGGTACTTAATACCAATTAGTGCTATTTTGAATTAGTCAAATAGTATTCTTGTTATGGCCATGTCTATTAGAGCCAACCCTCACCTTCAGAAGCACCACAAAACATTTTATTCAAAGAAATACAGTCAGCGCATCCGAAAAGTATCCTATTTCAAGAACCACTCTTTGGTCACCAATTTCCTTTTTGGCTTGGTGTTTCAGTATTGCTGCAAAAGACGCTGCAAACCTGGTCCAGTTCTCGGCCTGCGGAATTGTACAGTCTCACCCGCAATCTGAGTTCTGGTATCGCACCGCACCTTTATTTATACTCCAACAATATAATCCTTCCACATAATGCCTGCGAATCTCCTCAGCCTTCCTTTCCGGGTATGTGGCCATATCCCGCTCGATAAGGCACTTTCTGAGATCATCAGTCGCGATTTCTACCAGCCTGCAACCGCTTTCGACGACCTCCATAGGGCACAACAGCTCCACGCATACATATCTGGGGCCAGAGACACCGATACGGACTTGGAAAAGTACGAAAAGAGTCTAGCAGAATTCTTCTATGTTGTAAAAGACATCCTGGCCAAGTTTCCAGATAACGTGGTCACTTTTGAGTGGTACGATACCTTCCAGCTGCGTCCACCTGTGTTCCATATTAGTGAGTGGAGACTGGAACAGCACTACCTCGTGTGCCAGATGGGCATTTTGTATAGCCAAAAGGCACAGAAGGAAAACATCCACTCAGAGGAGGGTCTCAAGAAAGCGTGTGCGCTTTTCCAACACGCGGCTGGCTGTTTCCAGTATCTTTTAGACCAAAAAACAACAGCCATTGGGTTAGACCAGAACACTCTCAATTGCCTACGTGTCATAATGGTGAGCGAGGCCCAGGAGCTTATCTGGCGAAAAGCAGTCAGAAACACCACAATGAAGGACTCCGTGATAGCGCGTCTTTCTGCGCAAGTTGCAGAATATTACGGAGATGCTGCCAAATATGCCACGGTGTCCGACTCCATTAGGCAGGAGTGGATCAACCATTTGAACGTAAAGCAGTACCACTTCAGAGCAGCTGCTTACTACCGCATGTCGATCAACGCGCTAGACACGTTTGAATATGGAGCACAAGTCGCATATTTGAAGAGTGCTTTGGACCAGTGCAAAACAGCACTAAAACACAAGCGATACGTGTCGCAGTTCGTATTAGAGGATTTGGCCGGGTTGACGAAAACCGTAGAAGAGTCCTTGAAGACTGCAGAAAAGGACAACGATCTCGTCTACTTGAAGCCAGTCCCCGAATTTCAGGAATTGCCTTCTATAGTGGGGGTGTCCATGGTGGCACCAAAAATGCCGCTGTTTCTTTTAGAAAGGGACCCAGAATTCAAGCCGGCGTTCTCCAAACTCATGCCTTTTTCGGTGATCCAAGTGAGCCAAGCATTCAGAGAACGCCAGGACACCTACATTGCCACAGTATTCCACGAGCCTTTGCGTGCACTCAACAGAATGCTCCGCCAGTTTCTCACTGAGAGACAGCTTCCAGCATCGCTCGACACGTTGCAGATTCCAGAAAGCATCCCGGATTCCATCATCCAGCACTCACAGGAGATAATATCTATTGGGGGCATTAGAATTATCGAAAGCTCCATGGACGAGATATCCGTCTTGGCGCAGAACAGTAAAGTGCTAGTATCTGAATGTGAAGAAAGACTACATTTGGAGAAAAAGGAGGATGATATAATGCGTGAAAGAGAAGGCTCAGCCCGCTGGACACGTACGCCCTCAAAAGTGTCTGGCGCCAAGTTTTGGGAAACCATCGAGAAAATGCACGAGTACATCTCTCAGGGCCAACAAAGCGATGCATTGCTAGGGGAAATCTACGCATCTATCAGAGAAACCCTAGAGGCATATTGCGGGGGCCAACAGGCATTGCTTAGGTGTATTCCCAAAAACGGGCACATCAATCTAGACCCTGCGGGCGAGAAAGTGGCGTTTGAGCTCCGTGAGTTGCTTGCTGAGGTCTCAAAACTCGAGACAAAGAGGGAGCGTTTTGAGACCAGCATAGACCTCAAGTCCAGAAACCACAGCATTCTTTCCGTGGTGATCGATGCGTTCAAGCGGAACCCCGAAAAGTTCCAGAACCCAGACGGAATGGTGGACCAGATGAAGTTCGAGCCCGTCTACGAGAAACACATCGCCTTCTTCCACTCCGACATGGCGTACTTGGCGCAGCTGAAAGAACAGCAACTAGTCTTGGAGAAGAAGATCCACGAAACCAGCCAGAAGTTCGACCTTGTCAAGGAAAGCTCGCTCAGCAAGGCCCAGGAGGCCAGGCTCGGCGTTCTACAGAAACTCGAAAACGATTACGTCCGGTACTTAGAGCTAGTGCAGAACCTCAACCAGGCCTCCAAGTTCTACACTTCGTTTTTGGAAAAGGGCAACGCCGTGTTGAAAGAGCTTGACGAGTACTTACTAAAAAGACGCGAGGAGGCGCGCGAACTCGCCATGTCGATCCGTGCGCAGCAGAACTTTGAAGGAATCGAGCATGCCATGGAGAGAAACCCGGGGCGCCTCGCCGCACCTAGAGGCCAGAAGACAGGACTCTGGGACCCGAGTAAGGGCATCCACTTCAGCTAGTGTGCAGTACCACGGTATCTTCGCGCATCTGAATCGGGCTGGAGCCTCTGCTCGATGCTCCATGATTCTACGCCATCTACGGTACATCAAGAACTTGATCATGACGAAACCGAAGAAAAATGTTGTCACCATAGTGGGAACCACGGGCGTGGGAAAATCGCAAGTACGTTTTTTTATGGGGTTTCGGGGTTTTGGGTGATGTCTCCCAGCACGTACTAACAGGACAGTACAGCATCGAATTGGCCAAGTCCATCAATGGCGAGATCATCAATGCAGATTCCATGCAAGTTTACCGTGGTGTGCCCATAATAACGAATAAGCATCCCGTGAATGAACGCGGTGGCATCGCCCATCACGTGATGGACCACATTCCCTGGAACGAGGAGTACTTTATTCACAGGTACAGCGCTGAGGCGCAAAAGGCGATCGAAGATATACACGCCAGAGGAAAAACGCCCATAATTATAGGCGGAACGCACTACTACTTGCAGACCTTGCTATTCAAAAACAAGACTATTGGCGAGAAGGAGAAGAAAGAGGACTTGATCCCCCTCACGCAGGAGCAGCAGGGTTTGCTTGACGGCCCCACCGAGGCGATATTCGAAACACTCAGGGACGTGGATCCTGTGATTGGTGAGAAGTTCCACCCAAAGGATACAAGAAAACTAAGGCGGGCCCTAGAAATATACTATACGACGGGGCACAAGCCTAGCGAAATGTACCATGAGCAGAAGCTCGATGAGCTAGAAGACACCTCGTTAAAGTATAACACCCTTTTTTTCTGGATCTACTGCGACCCCGAGGTGCTCAAAGAAAGGCTTGATAAGCGGGTTGACAGTATGATGGAGACTGGAGCTTTAGACGAGATTCGGGAGTTGAACCAGTTCTATGAAAGCCAGTCGCCGCTACCGGAATTGACCACAGGCATATGGCAAGTCATTGGCTATAAGGAGTTTCGCCCGTGGTTGACCAGTGGTCAAAAGGACACTCAATTGTTCGAAGAGGGTGTGGAGAGAATGAAGATACGAACTAGACAATACGCGAAGTACCAGGTGAAATGGATCAGGAAGCTTTTAGGCGTCGAACTCAACAAGGAGGCCCGTTTTGGCTTCAAATACGGCGGCAAAATGTATTTGCTCGATGCGACGGATTTGCAGGAGTGGGCAATCAACGTGCGTGAACGGGGTATAGCAATCACCGAGCAGTTTATCAATAACGGCCCTCTAGGTGTGTCTGAGGCCCAAGCACCCGAAAAATTGGAGCCGATTCTTCCCACTTCTGACTTTTACCTGGACTTCAACAGTAACAAAACCATCAAGGCAGTGGATAACTGGAAACATTTCGAGTGTCCGGTTTGCAAAGACTCGGAGGGAAAACCACTTGTTGCGGTTGGGGAGAGTATCTGGCTGATCCACCTAAAGAGCCGACGCCACAAGAAACAGGTGAGCTACAATGAGAAGAAGAGGAAGCACGAGGAGCTATTATTGAAGTATAAGAAGGTGAAGGAAGACACTGCGTAAATCATTTGGAGTGTTTCTCGTTGCTGTTAAAGGACTTTGCGCTTAGATGCGACTTGAGCGCACGACAAGTGTGTTGGAATGAGTTGGAACGAGAGTTACAATTCACTTGACTCTGTCTATATAATATAATATAAGACAAGACCAGAAAAAAAAATCATATTCTGGGCCACTATGATGGTACCAAATATCTAGAGATCTTTTTAATGCAGACACATACTTTGACTTCCCGCCAACTTTTAAAAATTCTGCCCAAATCATCATTCTACACAAGTACATGGCACTCAGGTTGGAACCAACTTAAAAAACACGGTTTCGCATGAATTTGTTTCCTAATTTTGCCAGAAGTTACAAAATAGTAAACTATAGAACCGTTCGGATAGGAGAATGTTCGAAAATATAGCAAAATTGGCGATTTTTCAATCGGACATATGTGTGTCACACATTGCCTCTTAGCTAATCCAGAAAATAAAAAAGCGTGCTTCGTTCCTCATGGCCCAATGGTCAAGGCGTCTGGCTACGAAAGTAACCACTTCTGTTGGAACCAGAAGATTCCAGGTTCGACTCCTGGTGGGGAAGCATCTTTTTTGTCGATCGCGGTGATCTTTTTATCTACACTCTCGAATCAAGCCACCGCTTGTAGACCTTAACTCTTGTCGCGTTTGCACTACTCAACCCACAGCATGCAAATTTACAGTCTATACATCCTCAACAAAGCCGGGGGATTGATCTATCAAAACGATCTCAATCCCGGCCTAGCCAAGCTCTCGTCCAACGATTACCTTGTTTTGGCGGGTACCTTACATGGAGTGCACGCGATAGCCACGAGAATCCGGCCCTCCGATTCGACGGTTCCACAGGATGAAGTGTCCTCAGTGAATCAGTCGATTTTGTCCACGGGCAAGGCAAAGTTGCCCAATACCAACACGCTGGGTCTCCAGCACGTGGACACTGATCATTTCAGCCTCTACGTGTTCCAGACGTTGACTGGGTTGAAGTTTGTGATTGTGACCAGCCCGGGCAAAAGCGGGCAAAGCACACAGTCACGTGCTGGTAGTGTGGCAACACAGGGAGAACTCAGCAGACAGTTCCAGTCGGTAGGATCCGTGTACAAGGAGGTGTATCAGTACTATTGCGACTACGTGATGAAGAACCCGTTTTACTCGTTGGACATGCCGATCAAGTGCGCATTGTTCGATGTGAAGGTGAAGGGCATGGCTAACATCCAGGTTGTGTTTTAGGGTGAGATAGACTGTGGTTGAGGCTGGGATACAGTGTACTAGGGTACCGACAAGAACAGTTGTTGAAGATAGTGGTGGTTTCTGGTACTCATGATACGTTTGTCGTGTATTATTCCGATTGTGATGAATAGGCTAGAAGCTTATTTGCATTACGAGCAATGGCGAAACAGTTCCATCTTGAATGTTCAGCACAATACTTGGGGTACGTGGAATACACTAACGATACCCAGAGGGTGAGACCACAAACGACTGACAGCTGACTAAGATTTTCTGAAATAAGAGCCAGCCATAAGTCTTTTATCAAATAGGAGATATCCTAGACTCACTACTGGAACATTTGCGCGTGTTTTAAGACACTGACACAGTCACATCGCAGCCGAGATTTTTTTTCCATTTTTTTTCAGAAGTCTTCTGAAGATCCACGCAAAACTCGCATACTGGTCTGAAAAGGTATTATCAATCTTTTTTCTTTTAAACCTTTCCTTGGCTCCAGTTTGGCTCCAGTTCTTTCTGCTCGCCTCGCGCTCCACTACGCCAGCCTTGCGCGACTCAAGCTGGCCTTATCTGTGCAGAGCCTCATCACTAAATTTTCCAACCAAGAACTGGACATGGAGCCACAACCAGAGCAGCCAACACAAGTCGAAACCAAGCCGCCTTTGGAATCCAGAATAGGCAAGGACTCGCCGTTCACTTTTGGACAGCGGTTGCTCACGGAAGACAAAGACGTGTTTGATCATAATGCTTGGGATCACGTAGAGTGGGGCCAGGAACAAGTCGACGATGCAGAAAAACTCATCGCCAAACAGTACGAGCTGCCGGTCAGAGACTTCGACAAGCAATTGTACAACTCCAATCCCGCGAAATACTGGGACATTTTCTACCGCAATAATCGCGAGAACTTCTTCAAAGACAGGAAGTGGCTCCAAATCGAGTTCCCCTTCCTATATGAGGCCACGGGCGAAGACTACACGAAACCCGTGACCATCCTTGAGGTGGGCTGTGGTGCGGGCAACACGTTCTACCCGATTTTGAACCAGAACAAGAATCCGCAGCTCAAGATATACGGGTGCGATTACCTGAAGGTGGCCGTCGATTTGGTCAGAAACAACGAGAATTTTGCACCCAATAACGAAAAGGGAATTGCTTACTCGTCCGTGTGGGACTTGGCCAATGCGGAGGGCCAGATTCCGGACGATATGGAGCCGCATTCTGTCGACGTGGTGATTATGGTATTCGTGTTTTCTGCCTTGAGTCCGGAGCAGTGGAAAAACGCAATTCTGAATCTCGACAAGGTGCTCAAGCCAGGGGGACAGATTCTCTTCAGAGACTACGGCCGGTACGATCTTGCACAGGTGAGGTTCAAAAAGGGCCGTTTGCTTGACGAGAACTTTTACATCCGTGGTGACGGAACCAGGGTGTACTTCTTTACCGAGGAAGAGTTGAGGTCCATATTCTGCACAGAGGGCCCGTTCACAGAAAAAAACATCGCCACGGACCGCCGGTTGCTTGTGAACCGCAAGAAACAATTGAAGATGTACCGGATCTGGCTCCAGGCGGTGTTCCAGAAGCCAACTTAACTAATTCTTAATCGCGAGGACAATGTATAGAAAGTTATCCATATAGCGGAAGTGTGTCCAGAGATCAAGTATGGGCTCGTTCAAGAGCACGTCGACGTTTATGCCATGAATGTAGACTTCGGGAAACGGGTCCGAGAGATCTGGTAGTTGTTCGCATATCGCTCTACGGAGCGAGTTGTCGTTCCCTTGTTCGTCCTTTGACCATACCGGAAACTGGAAGAGCGAGGCTGACCCAACCAGGTAGATTTTGATGGGGATTCTTTGTTTTGCGTCCTTAGACGGCAACACCAATTTTCGCAGAATACTCGTGTAAACGGTTAAATCATGATTCGCCATGGCATGGAACAACGCCCGTGTGTCGTCGTGGCTCAAGTTCAAGACCGACCGGGAATTTCCGTTCATAACGTAGCACGACTGTTTGAGTGAATTTACAAGGATCTGGTTTAGCAACGATTCGTAGCTGACGGCTCCATTTCCACCACTATCAAAGGGTATTATGTGGTCTGAAGGATACGGCGAGCTTTCGGAGGACACTCTCAAACTTAGAGTCCACGCCTGCTTTTGGGTATCATGGGCATTGCCGAGTAAATATAGAAGGTCGTGGAGGAGCCCGATGGGCAAATTCCATTTGATCGGCACGTCTTCATATTCTAGCCATACTGGCTGAGTGCGCAAGGTGTCAGAGTTAGTGGCAACGTGGAAAAACTCAACGATTCTTTGGAAGTACAGGGGGAAGTACAAGACCCGCTTAGCGTCAAGCAAGAACTCCGTGTCTTTGTATCGAATACGGATATGCACCAGACCGTTCCATACTTTTCCCGTGACAAGTTCAGCCATGGTGCTTGTAGAGAATATTCTGGTGCGAAAGGGCCGATTTAAACTGTGGGGCCGGGGCCGGGGCCAGAGTATACGTGACATCGCTCCTAGTTGAAACTCAGCACAGTATAGATCTATAAAAAGCCAAAGTCATGAATCTTAAACCGGCATTTGAGTAATTTTGAATGCACTGAAGTAGGACCCTACTGAGAGAACGGGTAGAGAGAACGGGTGTAGTGTATACGGAAGTGCCAGAATCATCCCATTGAGAGATAAGCCCTTGTTCATTTTCCTAAAAGGGCTTCCCATCATTTAGACAGCGCATGCTTACAAATTACGACGCTGTGGCTTAGCATCTCATTACCGTATTTCGTCAATTTTTTTCAAGCTTCTCAGCTGGCTGGCTCACTGCCAAATGTGGTTTTGGGCTAACGGCCCGGTGGGGCCTAACCGTCGGGAAGTGCCAAGCATGGCACCAGTGCGGCCCCATGCAGTGCCGCTAGTTTCAGCCCAGCACGGAGTCAGGTGTTTATGTTTATCCCCCACATTCCCCGATTGGGAATAAACACAATCTGGTCAAGCTGCCTACATCAACATAATTCATATAATCCTTCTTTTACTGGGCACCAGGAAAGCCAAAGCTGCCCAGGGTGTGTATTCTAAAATTGGAAGAGGGCCTGGGGCCGCGCCCTTTTTGGTCACTGAGCCAGCCAGCTCATGCACCGCGAGGATCTGCGCCCGCATCATGCTTCTGGCCAGATCAAGAAACCGGGGCAGATCAGCAAGGCAAGAATACACCGGAACAGAAGTATACATATCTTGCCTTTTCCGGAGGGGTCTTTTTCTCCCGGTCCAGGATTTCCGCCGTTTTCTTTTTTCGTGATTCCGTTCTTTTCTTAGTCCAAAAAACATTACATGCTGGCTCTTCCGAAACTGCGAGGCCAGAAGGCATACCGTCTAGCGCGAGAGGACCTCGCCCCACGCCGGGCATCGACCAACATGGACGATTTCGACTTTGCTTGTGTTGCCCCAAAGTACTCGCCGCACAGGTTTTCGGCGGACCAGATTCCGGAAATCCCCGTCTACAACCGAGAAAAAAACACCATCAGGCGTTTCTCCCGCATCGTGAGTCTGCCCGAGCAGTCGTCGCTCGCTTACCTAAGCTCGCACCGCACCAGCCAGCACGCACCAGCGACCACTTCGCAGCCAATGCATGAGAATGCTACTACTCAGCAAGATATTCAGCAAAATACTCAGCAAAATATTCAACTAAATCAAAATACTCAGCAAAATATTCAGCAAGATCGTCCGAATGATCGCTTGCGTCAACGTTTGCACGAGCCGTTGCCAAATAGGCCAGAGCCGGAGTCTTCAATAGACACATTGAGCACCACTTCCACGTTGTCGTCCAACCTCTCATCCAAAGGGTCCCTGCGTATTCATGACTGGATCAATCGCAGATCTTCGCCTCTAAGAAACACCCAGCCCAAGCGGTATTCGCGCGAGTTGCCCAGTCTTCCGCCAAACAACGGGTTTGACGTGGTCGAGCATTTCCAGCCTGCTTTTAGTATACACAGAGAAGGCCATGAAAGACATTCCTCCAATGGGAAAGAATTCCCAAAGTTCGTGCCACAGTACCAGACGCACTTTCGTTCTCGTTCTGGGCAGCAATATATGCCTGAATCTACGGGTACTCGATATCATGAGCCACTAAAAACAGAAGAGCTTAAAGCGGTGCCTCGTGCGACGTACGCATCTAGTGGAGCATCTACGTATGCAAGCCGTCGGTCTGAGAACACATATGCTTCTTCTGAAACCGAGATGCTGTCGGTGGAAATGTGCGAGCCGGTAGATATCGCGTCTTACTATGAGAAGGCCGGTGAGGTGAGGTCATTCCACGATGACAGTCTCTTTGAGGAGCCAAAACCAGATAGTCTCTTTGAGCACACACGGACCGATGATCGATTTGACCAAGAGTGCACAGATGACAGTCTATTTGACCACGCAAAAACAGACGATAGTCTATTTGAGGATAACCTCGACGATAGTCTGCTTGAGCAGTCTTTGCATGGGCACCATTCTCTCAAACAGCCCAAGACACATGATCTTTTTGCGCAGATCAACCAGATGAAACAGATTGAAGACGCGCCACCGGTTCCTCCAAAACACCAGCGCAGAGTCGTCAGCGAAATAATCCCTAGGAAACAGAACCTCCGCCAGTCGAGCCTGACAGTGCCTTCCTTCGACTATTGTCTTGATCTTGGAGCAGACTACGAGAGATCGCGGTTCATGATCCCGGAAGAAAACTGTGTCGCCAGGCCGCATCGCCTGAAAAACGAGATTGTGATTAGAAAGAGAGCGCCTGGAGAACCACTCAAGGATTCGGCTTCTCTGTCAGTCAAAAGCGACCGTCGCTCTGTTTCTAGTAGGGAAAGGGTTTTTTCTGGACTCAAAAGTGGGTTTGGTCGCATTATCGGGGAGAAAGCATAGAGTTTAAAGCTTACTTCGGTGGGTTTCTTTCACTTCACAACATAGCATATCTTGCTCACTGAGCAATACACAGTCATTTGAATACGCTAAAAAGTCCAACTCTTAATTGCACAATTTCACTACTAGATCGTCTCCCTGGTACAACTGCAAAAGCTCAGAGATGCCGTACTTCTCCGCCACAGTATCGTTAATAAACCTGCCTCCTAGATAATGAGCTTTCTCACTAGTTTGGAACTTTTCCGCACATGGCTTTGGCGCAGTAAGACTCACTAGCATGGACGCGTTTATGTCTGTCTCTACTGGCCCTTTATCTACGTCCCATCCGGAGGGAATGTCTACCGAAACAATTGGGGCTATTTTTGACGAGTTTGCGGATAGGTAAGAGATCAAGTCGTCAAAGGGAGCTCTGATGGGTGGCTTGAACGAAAAGCCAAAAAGTGCATCGATGATCACCTTCGTGGACCCGTTTTCAATCAATTTTTTTGCCAGTTCCAAATCGTCAATCTGCCTTACGCCCATGTCGTCGAGCTGCTTCGTAAGACGAACGTACAAGTCCTTGTTGGGTCGTTTGGGGTAAAACACCACCGGCTCATAGTACTTCCAGGTCTTAAGGTGGCGTGCGCATACCAAACCGTCTCCGCCATTATTACCTGGCCCCACAAGCACCAACACGTTCGCCTTTTCAGGTGCTTTGGATGGGGGATACTGTTTATATACTGCTTTGGCTACCGCTAGGCCAGCCAATTCCATCAACTGGTCTATTGAGTACGAGCCGGTGGACATTATCTCAGCATCTAGGGCTGCGGCCGCTTTGGCAGAAAGGGTTTTGAACATTGGGGGTGATGGAGAATAGAAGGAAAGGTTGATCACTTGGTGAGAATCAGACTTCAACAATCTATTCCGCTGTGCTATAAAGAAACATTTAGTGAGCTGATCATGTTGCGGAGGGTGGGCCTATTCTTGCGATTGCGGCTGAAATGCAGGCGGTTTGTACAGGCGTGCTACATATAGAGGTCTATTGCACTATATCAGTGGAAATTGGTAAACTCGGGTCGTTCCCTGGAAAATGGCACAAGTAAATTAGTTAATGGAATGCGTTGAAATCTAGTAGCGAAATTCCAGATGCTGCTTTTGACGGTGCGCCGCGTGGCTCTAGTTCCAATGCGATAAACCCGCAGGGGCCACGATAGATAAGAGTCCAGCTATCTATGGGTGTTTATAAGGCGTTGCATTCCGCGTCTTCTTGTCTATTTATATATTTGATTTTTTTCTTTATTGTTCGACTTCTCTTGTTTATTCTTGCTTTTTTTTTTTCTTGGTGATAAACCAGGTTTTTGCCCAGTCACCTTACTTGCCTACCCAGGAACTCCCACAGATTGCCTATACAGTGTGGAAACCATAGTGACACACAGGCCGACTACTACTTTAAGGGTCCGAATAACAAGACACATACCCAAAATAAAAATAAACCCCGAAAAGAAGTGATTGGCAGCGTATGGTACCTCTTTTGCTAGCGTTCTTTCTTTTCATCTTTGCTCACTGGTGTATGCTCAAGGTGATTTGAGCCCATGCCTTGCCCTATAAATAGCACCAATGAAAACGGAATGCCAAGAGGAAGTATGTGTAGAAAAAACGTGCTCTAAAAAGTACAACTACATTTCTATCGAAATCCCCTTTACTTTACGTCTAACACGTCTATGTCTTTATGGATCATACTAGGGCCCAGGTGGGAATGTAGAATGTAGGCGGTGCCATGAACGCGCGTGTCCGGTAGCGGGTGTTTACTCTAGAGGTTCAGAGTTACCCATATTAAAGCACTGAAACTGGAGACTTTTTTTGAATTTCTACTTCTTACCTATCTTCCAAGCTTTTTCAACCGAGGAATCCTCCAATCCAAAAAAACCGTGTCCGGATTCCTCATGTGGTGGGCACTCAAATAAACACTCCTGCATACGACACGGCACATGCCTCAAGACGAGCTTGACGAAACACCATTTCATCTTCTGCATTATCAGTACGAGGTTCCCAAATCGCCAGGAAAAGTCTCTCTGAAGTCTTTTTGCTTATCCTCACATACAGTACACCATGGACTCGAGCTTGCACCTGGTTCTGGGCACGGGCACGTCGCCCATGATCAACTACAGAAAAGACGCTAAGAAAGCAGTCAAGTTCACGTTTATGGTGGCCGGCGAGCTGGGCACCGGCAAAACGACGTTCATAAATTGTTTGTTAGACCGCAAAATCATGCCCCACGCGTTCGAGGGCGCCGGCTCTGCGGACACAAAAACGTTACTGTTCACGCTGGCTCATGCGGTGGCTTTGCCCAACACTTCCCTTTTGGCACGCAACAAATTCAACGCTGCCGCCGCAGGCGACGAGCCGGGAATTGCGTTGACCGAGACCAACGTCGAGATTTTGGACGACGACAACATGCGGTTGAATTTGAACATCATTGACACGCCCGGATTTGGCGACAATTTGAACAACGAATTGTGCTACACGGAGATCGAGGACTTTTTAAAGCAGCAATTCGACTCTGTGTTGGCGGAGGAAACCCGGATCAGGAGAAACCCGCGTTTTGTGGACACACGTGTGCACGTCTTGTTGTACTTTATCACTCCCACGGGCCACGGCTTACGGGAGATGGATATTGCGTGCATGAAGCGCTTGTCCAAGTACGTAAACATCATTCCTGTGATTGGTCGCGCAGACTCATTCACCGAGTCCGAGTTGCGGTACTTCAAGACGCAGATCAGAACGGATATCGAGCGCTTTAACGTGCCCACCTTCAAGTTCGACACTTTCTTGGACGACTACGACGAGGACGAGGACTACGACTTGATCCAGGAGTGCAAGTTTTTGACGCGTTTGCAGCCGTTTGCCGTGGTGGCGTCCGAGCAGGACTTCGAAATAAAGGATACTACTACTGGCGAGACCAAGACCATCAAAGCCAGACAATATCCGTGGGGTTTGGTGGACGTCAACAACCCGAAGTACAGCGATTTTCCCGTGTTGCGCTCGGTGCTCTTCGGCTCCCATTTGCAGGACTTGAAGGACTTGACTCACGACTTTTTATACGAAACGTACAGAACAGAGAGGTTGAGTGCAGTCACCGGAAAAGACAACGAGTCCTTAAAATCCACGCGCGGTACCACGGAGGCGTTCCATGACATGCTGGCCACTGTTCCCTCGTTGTCGAACTTGGCACAATTGACTGCTAACGACACGTCGATGCAGCTTGACTTTACCAACGACGAGCCGGAAAATGAGTCGCGCAAGTCCAGCGTGCTGCAGAAGCCCAAGTCCATGTTGCACGACGACGACGAGGAAGAACGACCAGCTGTTCCCGACAACGAGTCGTTTTCGCTGTCGAAGTCGTCGTACTCCAGTGCATCGCAGAGAAACTTGGACACCACGGATAAACTGTTCAAGCGCATGCTGATTGCGCCGCAGCGGAACCAGTTGAGGCAGATCTCGGAAACCGTTCCGTATGTGATTCGCCACGAGCGGATCTTGGAGAGACAGCAGAAACTCGAGGAGATGGAGATGGTGAGTGCGAAGGAGTTGGAGAGCAGGGCCGCGATGTTGGAGCAGAAGGCGGCGCAGTTGAAGGCCAGGGAGAAGTTGCTTTTGGAGAAGTTGGAGCTGTACAAGCGCAATGAGGCCAGCAAAAACACCACGCGTGCTGACGATACTGTAGATGGCGGAGACGAGGAGTCGCGGGGTGAGGGGGACCAGTCCTCGGGCAACTACACTGAGATAGGCCACGAGTAGAGTCGGTAAATAGAAATACATCAGGTTACGAGAGGCCATTTGAGGGTGGCGACTGAAGGAGAAAGTGGTAGGAGAAAGTGGTAAGGATGGTGGTAGGAGAATGGTAGCAGGACGGTGTAGGTGGTGTTTAGGAATAGTGAGTACTTTAACAATTGATAATGCTCCTTGATATGGCAATCTTCATGATAATTTTTTTTTTATCGCTACCTCTATCAATGGCAGTATCACGAATATTATCAATGGATCGTAATTTTAACGTGGCTTTTGAGACGGAGAGTGGCCCTCGTGATCAGTATATTAATGAATGGTGAACTGTATTTTGAGTCAGTTAGGGGGAAAATGTGTAATGTTAGCCCGTAGTTTTCTTTCTAGATAAAACTTGTAGATGGTAAAGTTGCCCGTTTTGGTAGGATGAATATCCAGTAATATCTCGGACGGAGCTCTGAGGGTGCCCCTGCCCAGACAAAGCTGATATACTGGTACCCCACCTTGTTTGAACTTCCATCGCGGAAGAGCATGAAATCCTTCTAGTGGCACATGCAATGTTAGATTTTTCTACCTTTTTCTAACTTTCTCCTAACTTGGCCCTACTAAACGTCCATTAGAAATCCTAGGTTTATTGCTGCAAATTGGGTGCGCAGTGCCCCAGCACCAAGGAAAGTAACTATGGCCCAGCCCACTAATCCCCACCTAAATCACCTAAAAATCCCAATCCCAAGTCGTGTCAAAAAAACAGAAAATGTACCTCAAAACTCGACCAAAAATAAAACCCTCCCCCTCCATCCCTCCCCTTCCCTTGCTCACATGCTCAGGGTGCGACCCCAGTATGTTGAGCCGTGCACTACCTGCCAAAAGTTTTTCTCTAGGTTGCGGCATTCAGTCCGCATGTCTCGTTTGACAGCAAACAGATTCTCCGTCCATCTGGCCCCACGAACACAGCAGCACCCCCAGAATTGCTGATTGCCTCGTGGTAGCAGATTTGCGCTTTGACCCCAGTGAACCCCGATACCTCACATCTGTTCTGGGCCATTTACGGATATAGCCCCATCCTTATCTCAACCCACACCGATTCCTAGTCCGCACCACACCGGCGGCACAGAACCCACAAAGTTTACAAAAAGCCACCAGCTTGTCAGGAACCGAACCACAAATATGGATATCGCCAGTCTATTGGAAACCGCGTTGACGTCGCCGGACGCCGCCACCAGAAACGCCGCAGAGCACCAGTTATCCGAGCTCGCACAGCACTCGTTTGGCGAGTACATGACGTATTTGGCGGATATCATGACCAGCAACGCCAAGGCACAAGTGCGGATCTTGGCCGCGTTGGGCATGAAGAACCAGTTGACGCTGAAGGACACCCGTAAGAGACAGGACCAACACGTCAGATGGGTGCAGTTGGACGCGGCCACCAAAGCGCAGATCAAGGCGCGCGTGACCCAGGTGTTGTTGAGCGACGACCGCGACATGACCACTTCCATTTCGCAGGTGGTGTCGGCGATAGCGCTCATCGACTTGCCCCGCAACGAGTGGCCCGAGTTGCTCCCGGTGATCACCGAGCACACCAAGACCGAAAAACCCATAAACGTCAAAAGATCGTGTTTGCTTGCAATTGGCTACATTTGCGAGAGCGCCGACGCCAACGACCCGCAGATATTGGCGCAGCTGAACGGGATCTTGATTGCCATAGTGCAAGGCGTCCAGGCGACGGAGCCCTCTGTGCAGGTGCGGCTCACGGCGTTGAACGCACTCATTTACTCGTTGCAGTTCATCAAGCAGAACTTCCAGCGCGAGGGCGAGCGCAACTTCATAATGCAGGTGGTGTGCGAGGCGGCACAGGCCTCGGACCCCGAATTGCAGGCCGCCGCTTTTGCGTGTCTCGCCCGGGTCGTCCAGCTCTACTACCAGCACATGTCGTTGTACATGGAGAAGGCGTTGTACACCCTCCTGATGAACGGCATGCAGAGTCTGAACGACAACGTCGCGTGCATGGCGATCGAGTTCTGGTCGACGATCTGCGAGGAGGAGTTTGAGATTGCGTTCCAGCTCCACGAGTACAACGAGCGCGGCGAGCAGGCGGCGCCCGACCTCATACTGTACAACTTCGCCCTCCTTGCATGCAGGGACGTACTCCCCGTGCTTTTGACGCTATTGACGAAACAGAACGAGGACCCTGAAGACGACGACTGGTCCGTGGCCATGGCTGCAGGATCCTGTTTGCAGCTCTTCGCCAACACCACAGGGATGTACGTGGTGGACCCGACCTTGAGTTTCTTCGCAGCCAACATCACACTGGACGAATGGAGAAACAGAGAGGCTGCGGTGATGGCGTTTGGCTCGATCTTGGAGGGACCCGATGTGGAGCAATTGAAGAGTGCAATTCAAGAGGCAATCAAGCCCATCTTGGCGCTCATCTCCGACCCGACTATCCAGGTCAAGGAGACGGTCACGTGGTGCCTAGGCAAGATTGCGGAAGTGGCGCTCTCCGCGTTGGATCCTGCCACGGACTTGGAGCGCTTGTTGCAGGCGTTGTTGCTCGGCTTGAACGACCACCCGAAGGTCTCCGTCAACTGCTGCTGGACCTTGATGAACCTCTTGGAGCAGCTCTGCGCCAACGCGCCACAGCAGGAAACCAGCGAGATGTCCAAGTACTACCACTCGTTCGTGCCTGCGCTCGTCCAGCTCTCGGGCAAGGAGGACAACGAGTTCAACTCACGTGCTTCCGCTTACGAGGCCTTGTCCGCTTTTGTCGCCTACAGTGCCAACGATTCCATGCCTATCATTCAGCAGATCGCCACGGAGGTGCTCAGCCGGTTGGACGCCACCATCGCCATGCAGCTGCAGTCCTTCGGTGCCGAGAGCAGGGCGTCCTTGGAGGAGTTGCAGATCAACCTCTTGTCGCTCTTGACCACGACAATCAGGCGGCTCAGCAACGACGTTCTGGGCGCGGCCGACAGCTTAATGACTATGTTCATCAAGCTCTTGGACGCACAAGAGCCGAACGCGTTGATCGAGGAGGACATTTTCCTTGCCATCTCGTCGGTCTCCAGTGCGGTGGGACCCGACTTCTTGAAGTACATGGACTCTTTCGTGCCCTACTTGACCAAAGCCTTGCGCAACGTCCAGTCGCCGACGTGCGTGACCGCGGTCGGGTTTGTCGCCGATTTGGCGCAGTCGCTCGGCCAAGCCATAGCTCCGTTCTTGGACGGATTGATGGCCATTTTGGGCGAGGACTTAAGCGACAAGGACGGCAAGCGCGAGTTGAAGCCCGCCATTTTGTCGTGTTTCGGCGACATTGCCGGCGTAATCGGCGAGGGTTTCATGCCCTACATGGAGGTGGTGATGCACATCTGCTCGCAGCTATCGACCATCGCGCCTGAGGACAGCTCGTACGATTCGCTTGAGTACGCCACTTCTGTGAAGGAGGCGGTGTTGGACTGCTACGTCGGGATCGTGAGCAGTCTAAGCTCGAACCCGGAGCAGTTGTACGTGTACCTCGGGCCCATATATCTGTTGATTGAGCAGATCTCTGGGGACGTAGAAATGTCTACGACCGAATCGACTGCCAGGTCCGCCGTGGGTTTGTTGGGCGACATCGCCGCCATGTATCAGGACGGACAGTTGAAGGACTACTACGAACAGCCCTGGGTCACGGCTTTCATCAAGAAAACCAGAGCCAACATCACATTCACACAGCAGACCAAGGACGCTGCCCGGTGGGCAAGAGACCGCCAAAAGCGCCACATTGGTTAGTGCTGCTGTGGAGTGTTCCGTTTTGCCGCACTGCGAACTTCGCCTGATTGACGCATGCGTGCCATTGTTTGTTCCAGTGACATTCGAGCGGACCTTGGCTCCCGTCGACCGATATCCTCGAAACCGGGAGGATCCTCCATTCTTACATACTCTCATCTCTACAAATCCTTATCTCTACAAATCCTCATCTCTACATCTACTCATATCACCACCCATCTCATTATCTCATCTCTGCATCTTAAGCCCGGACAGTCCAGGTTCTCTTCTCTAAGTGATTCCTCATCAAATTACATAATCGTATGATAATACACGCATTCTCTGACGCATGGCTGGCCTCGTGCAGACGCTGCACCACTTTCCGTAACGAAGAGCGCTTTTCTTTTATATCTGATGTTTTTTCCAACAGCGCGGTTCCATCTCTGTGGTTTTTCCTAGACACGATCCTACAATACATACCGAAAATGGAGTACAACCCGGTACCTTTCTACCATACGTACATTTTGTACGACCCCAGTGATGTGGTCTCCACGGCGTGTGTCCAGTTTTCGCTTTTTCCAATTTACGTGATGGTTTTCTATACCTCGTGGTTCTTGGTGACGCGAGAAATCCAGCCCGTCATCACTGTAGGAGGACATCTAGTGGGGGAACTATTAAACGGTATCATCAAGCATTTCGTGAAACAACCACGGCCAGAATTCCACCGCAACTTTGGCGACGGCTTCATGGGGCTTAGCCATGGCATGCCGTCTGCACACTCACAATTCATGGGTTTTTTTGCCACGTACTACATCTGCGTGGTGTTCCTACAAGTGCCCGGAACCCGACTCAAGAAACTCACCACTGGGGTTTTTCTCGTGCTCACCAGTTATGGCGTGGCGTTTTCCCGTGTTTATCTTCAATATCACACCACGCCGCAGGTAGTCGTTGGCGTGGCCGTGGGCGTACTCTGGGGGCTTATTTATTTTGTGGTTCTGTCTTTGGCTCGAGACGTGGGGCTAGTGGACTGGGTGCTCCTGTGGCCGATCGTGGAGTATTTCAGCGTAAAGGATTCGTACTATTATTATTATAGGTCGTTCGAGGAAGAGGCTCGCCAGGTGCACGAGTACAGGCAAGCACGAGACCGGAAACGGCAATTGAAGAAGGTCGATTAGGGGGCGAATGGTTTGTGCAAGGGATCTACGAGCGATATAGAGGTGTATCTAGCCTGAAGCACTGGTGAATGTGGTGACTAGAGGTGGGATGAGGGAAGCAGAATACACAACATACACGAGACTGAAGTCTCACGTTTTTCAGAAAAAAAAAAAAAAGAGAAAACGATAGGATTTTTCACAACCTTCCAGGGATTGTTCTTATCGTCCCCAGAGAACTCATGTATCACTTATAGACCCTACAGTATGCCACGTGGTTGTAGTGATCATAGATATTAAGAACTAGATGTATGACGTGAGTGCGTTTGCATAGATAATATTCCAGGCTTCCCGACCGCTCAGAAATCATCCCAGTCGTCCTCGTCCTTGTGGTTGAGAAGGCTCTGGCTGTCCAACCCCGGCATCTTGGTCTCGTTGACTGGCTTCTTATACCCAAACGCACGGTCGGTGCTCGTCGCGGGGTTTCCTCCCAAATTGCCAAAAAAATTCCCCACTGTATCGTTGAACCCCTTGTCGTGAACATCTTTAGTGAATGTGCTGAATGTCTCGTGGCCGTACTTGCCGGTCTGTTGCATCTTCTGGCCAAACTGGGCCATGGCACGTTTCGTCTCGTTTCCTAGGTCGCTCTCCTGCAACTGCGAGAACCCAGGCTTGATCACCGACTCGTGCACTTCGTTGACGGATTTGGCCACCGTGGACGAAAAAAGACTCCATCCTTTGGTCAACGTTCCCAAGGGATCTTCCTGTAGAGAGTTGACAGAAAAGCCCGAAAACGCACCGCTGGCACCATTTTGCTTGCTTGACGAAGCGGGCGTGTTTCCAAAGCCGGCGTATTTGCCACCCTGCGACGGGTGCACGTTTTCTGGTCTCTTTTCGTTTTGCGAGCGGATTCGCTCAAAGTACGCTTCCGTCTGGGCCTTGTCCACAGTAATTGGAGCTGGCTGGGTAGAATTGCCCGAGAAATCCTGGGTGGGCGCCGGTTTCGGGGTCCGCTCGGGTGCTACGAAATCCCTGCCCTCGACAAGACAGGTCAAGTATTCCTTGTAATCCTCGGCCACGTCGTTATCGTACTTTGCTCTGTGAGGCAAGGCTGGATCCACGCCATGGTCCTCCAAATATTTCCGACATTTGGCGTTGCCGCCTTTTTCCATGCGGAGCACCTCCTCCGGTTTGAACTGGTCCATGGTGATGGACCGTACAAACGAAATATGGACGCCCAAGCCTCGGTGGATTCCAGCGCATTCGAGGCAGATAAAGATGCCGAATTTGGGCAGCGCCCACTGCGGGTTGAACGCGTCGCAGTCCGCGCATTTTTTGTTGGCGTCTGTCTTCTGCAAATGCAAGAGCTTGCGACGGTTTTCGGGGTCGATCGACATGCTACTGGCTTTGTAGTTTAAACGTGAATTGATAGGCGATCTATGGAAGACTGGATACAAGGGTCGTGTGCGTGCCAATCAGCCGAGCGCGACTGGTGCGGCTGCGACTGCTGGGGCTTAGGCTGCCAAAATGAGACACCAAGACGAGAGCAAATGTTAGAGGCCAAACTAGAGGCTTCACTTTTCGGAAAAATTGCCCAACTATCGGCGTTTGAGCTTCACCACCGTCTAGAGTTTCGTCAAAACCTCGTTGTTTCTCTTCGTGAGCTCCACGGGGTACAAGTGCAGCGTAGACAGCTGTCCGTTCTGCCACGAGGCTCCGTCAACCACGTGCACGGTTCCCGTGACATAGCTGGCAGCAGGCGAGAAAAGGTACACCGTGGCCTCCGCAATATCTCTCGTGGACCCCATTCTCTGGAGCGGGATCTTCTTCACGTACGCGTCCTGGTCCTTCACTAGTCTGTCCATACCCTCTGTGCCAGCAATGGGTCCTGGTGCAATACAGTTGCTTCTGATGCCCAAGGGCCCCAATTCCACAGCCAACGCGTTCGAAAGAGCGTCTACACCAGCCTTTGCCGCGCCAACATGCACCTGGAATGGCACCCCGTAATAATGCAAGGTAGCCGAGACGAAAAGAATGCATCCCTTGTTCTTTCTGAGCTCATTGAAAGTCGCCTTGACTGCGTTGAAGGATCCGAGCAAGTCAATGTTCACCACGGACGCAAACGCATTCAGCGACAAGTGGTTGAAATCCGACAAGAAATTGCCCGCGGCGCCGGCAATCAAAAAGTCAATTCTTCCGAGTTCTTGCACGGTCTGCTCCACGGCCTTGGCTATGGACTGCACACTTCTCACGTCCGTGTTGGGGCAGCTGACCACCTTGGCGCCCGGACGCAACTGGCGGATCTCCTCAGCGACACGGTCTGTCTTTTCCTTGTTCCTTCCCACAATAGCAGCATTGGCTCCAAGCAACACCAAGGCTTCCGTCTGAACACGGCAAATGGTGCCTGCGCCGCCTGTCACGAACACGACCTTGCCCTTGAAAATGTCTGCCTTCCAGACAGAGTCCTGCACAAACGACTGGTCCAACACCATTGTTATTCTGCTAGTATGATAATGTGGAGGCTCTGACTACGCAGACAAATCCTCGCTTTATGTATCACGGGCTTGCATGCACACTGCTCGTTTTGCGGGGTTGGACCGAGGTGCGATTTCCGCTTCGGATCCGCGGAATCAGCCCCGGCTGGGTGATCTGGAATAAAATCTTGGCAAGAAAAATGAAAAAACTCTTTTCGATTCCCCTGCGCTCGTAGGTTTCCCTTCGTTGCTCTCGCGAAAGTTGAACTAAGTGCACCTCGGTGCAGTTTGGCATTTCATATTCCCTATTCTTGTGAATTTCCGAGTGTGAACGTACATGTAGTATCGTTAGTTTACCTCTTATGGAAGAATCGCCATGCCGCGCGAGCCGCCGTCGTCTATACCATTTGCCTCCTGGCAAGTAGCAGCTATCTTCTCCCTCTCATTGCAGGATCTCTTTTCTGCAATGCTCTCAGAGCTTTCCATCTTTCTCTTGGAAAGACTATCCTCTTGGCCAGGGTCTTCTCTCTCGTCGTTTGGCACTCTCAGATTCCCGTTAATATCTGGTTCGCTTACCATGGGGTGGTATCCGTTGCCCTCTCGCGATATTGGTGAAGATGGGTGGGGATCATGCAAGTAGTCTTGGTCTACGTCGACACTTGTAACAGTGCTGTCCTTGACTCGATCCTTGAACCGTTTTGCCGCCAGAAGCAAGTCGCTTCCCGTTGAGACGTAGCTGATTTTGGTCTCCAAGAACGGCTTGTAGCGGTGCCCTATATGCACAGCCAAGCACCCGAAATTCTCTATCGAGCTGCGCTTAATGATGACCTCGAGTAAGTCCAAGCACAGCGAGTTGGGCAAGGAGTTTTCATCCTCGACAGTGTCGAAATAGGTGAAGAACGGCTCAAAGAGATCGTTGTTGATCATGTAGCAACAGAAGGAGTAGTCGTCAAGGAGAATCAAGCTCTTCAAACAGCGCAAAACACCTAGTTTCAATGTGACGTTCGCATTCAACGTCAAGATCTTGGCTATTCCGTCTAGCGCGTTGCTCTTGATGAGGAAGGGCCGGCAGATGGACGATTCGTGTTCTTGGCAGCAGAACGAAATGAGGTCGCAAAGGTGTTGGAAGAGGACGGGGTCCTTCTGCAACTGTTTTTCTGCTGCTAACGTAACGCCTTTGCTTCCACTTGCGAGGTCAATAAAGGCCAGAAAGAGCGTGGGCGCCACCTGTTCGTAGAAAGCCACGAAATACTTCTTCACATATGCCTCGTGTTCTTTGTGACGGTGGTCCTCGTTTCCGTCGACTTTGTCCGAGAGATTCGCATCAAAAACGGTGGAGCTGAGAAGCGTCTTGACTGCCTCGTATGTCTGGATCTTCAATGCTGGGTTTCCGTCGTGGAGGAGCAATTTCGCCAAAGTTAGTGTCAACGACATGTCCTTCATCAAGTTCATTTTAATAGACTCGGCCTTTTCGTGTGTTTGTTCGTCACCTGGAATCTTGGCCTCATTTTTGAAGCTGTCAATTCCTTCAAGCTCGTCCACCTCTTTATGTTCGTTCGAAACTAGGCTCACTAAAGTCACGTCCTGGTCAATCACTGTGGTCAATATCTCGATGCCTATCACACGCAAGGAACTATCGTCATCGTCCAACGCAAATTTGATCATTTTCAAAAGCCCGTATTTCACGAGCGCGCTGAAAAAATCCGCCGACTGGCTCGACAGGTTGCCCTTGGCGATGAGCACATATTGGTGCAACAACTTGGCGCCATCGCGTTTCGCGTCTATCAGCGAATCCAGAGCAGGCTCGTAGAGGTCGAAGATGCGCTGTAGAAAGTTGCTGCTGGCGCACGGGTCCTTGAGAAAATCGATGATTTCGATGTGGTTTTCGTGGATCATGGTCGAGAGTAGATTGAGTGTCAGCTCGTCCAGACTGCGTGGAAGCACGACATTTTTGAGGTACTGGAGCACGAAATCTTTGCGGAAAATGTCCATCTGTTCGCCCGGGCCGCGTGTCGGTAGCGGGATGTCCACCACTGTTTTTAGCCTGGACTCGTCCGTCAAGTACTCGCGGTGGCACGCCTTGAAATCGGGGAAATCGCGGTCGTACTCGAGAATTCCCACCAAGCCGAGAACGCGTTCCTCATACGACACGAGCTCCTCCACTATCTTGGGTTCGTTGTAGTATAGTGCAACTTTGGCCATGTCGTTAAGTAGATGTAGACCTTCTAGATCGTGGTCCTTTTCAAGCAATCCAAATAGTTCAAAGAGCTTGTCAAAGTAGTGTGTTTCCACAAGAAAGCTCAGCACCTTGAACCGCGAGTACATCGAGTTGCAGCTCTGTGTGAGGAGTTCGAGCGTGCCCTGAAGAGAGTCCCTGGATGGTATTTCTGGAGGGTAAGTGATAGGACCAGTGATTAGTTCTGTGATTTCTCGCGGGCTGTCCGGCGCAGAGGACCCGTTTTGCATCACCGTTAGAACGTAGTATAGCGAGATTGACGGGCTCAAGTTCTCTTGCTGGACGCGCACGATGAACTCGCAGAGATCGGCACATCCATCGTTTTCTTGGAAAGAAAGCGCCAAGTCCTTGCCGGAAAGATCCGTCCATACGATGAGCGTCTCCTGCTGGCGCTGGTACTGGATGCTGCCCTCCAAATACGACTGCAAAATGACGTCCTTGGTGTCGAGCTCGTTGCGCACTATGAAGTACGGTTTCTGCGTGGCACTGTCCACCTCGCCCATACAATAACCCGTGCCGTTATCGAGCCAGTCGTCTCCGTCTAGCAAATACACTTTTACCCTGCGCGGTTTTTCGCTTTTGATCGCGCTTTTGTGCGTGTTTTCGTCCGTCTCTATATGTTCAAGGTGCGTTTCGCCTGGAGACTGGGGTGCGGGTTCTGGGGCCAACATAGTGCCCGCTTTTTGCTCAGCGCCAGTTTTGGCAGACATCTCAAAGCTGTGACTCGTGTGCGATAATAAAAGCGAGAGTTAGTCTGTGTTTGTTGCACTTTTGTGTGTATTATTTGCACCTCAGATAAGCGAGGGTGCCCAGTGTATCAGTAGGCCCAGCAGATGCGTAGCGCAAAAATACCAGGCTCTGGATTCGCGGTGGGGCTGTTCTAATATAATTCGAGAAGCCTAAATAAGCGCTTTATCAAGGGCGTTCCCGCGGGCGTGTGAAAGCTGTGGCTTGTCAAGAAAGTAGTGAAGGATGTAGTGGAGTTAGTTTGGTTGGGATCCTTCATATTGGATTGTCTCAAACGACCGATGCTAGGTCGCGTGGAGAATGCAGGGCTGCCAGATGGTCGAAAGATCTTGAACGGTGGGAGGGGCGGGAGTTTGGATGATTTTTGGGAAGTAACCGCGTTTTTACTTTTTTCCATGGGCGAAAAGTATTACTGTTGCGCTATTGGGATATTTTTTGGAGAACTCTATTTTTTGGCTTCTAGTGTAATATTAATGTGGTACTCGAGAGGGCTCGCGTTATTTGCTACTTGTCTGTTTCAGCCAGTTTCTGTGAAAACTATTTTTGGCTGAGTTAATAAAAGTTGAGTCAAATAGGAAGTCTTAAAAAAAAAAGATTTGAAATCGACAAGCACTAAACAGACGTCGTCACTAATTATGGTATACCGTGTAGTTGACTTGCGTTAGTCGTATGTTTGGCTATCATCACTTTTTCTTTCGCTAGAGTTCTCAAATGAACGGGTAAAGTCACAATAAATGAGAGTGAAATGCCCAGTCAAGTATTTTCTACGTATATCAACAAAGAGGCCGTTTCCTATGAAATAGATGGTTTAGACTGCACCACTCTCTTGGAATCCACCAGTTCGGGACGATCCCAGAGATTAATTAAGGTCATTTCGAATCCACCACCACACGTGAAGAGAGTGGTGAACCACAGGATGAAACGGAACAATCCAAGATTGTAGAATCATATTCCTCCTCTCATTTTCAATTCGCTTACTAGCTCTCTAAGTTTACGTTGAGACATGGAATGACTCAAAAATCGGCCTCATGCTAAACAGTTGTAGAACGTGACGTAAAGGGAGACATAGGGAGTTCGGGATTGCCCGAAATATAGAAAGATGGTTTAACAGAGCATTCTCAGTGAAGAGATACCATACTAAATCTTGTCTCACGCATCACCCACCATTCACTTCCTACCTTATATACAAGTATCTACCTCCCACTGTTAGCGACACACAAGGGCAGCAGACGAGAGGTTGCGCACCCAGTCCGCCTTGTCCACGTCATGCGTGTCCTCAACTTCACCCCACTCAGCCGTTTGGAAAATCGTCTCCAAGTTTCCCATCTCCACGATCTCATCCACCGATTTACGGAAGTACACTTCCGGCGACAGCTTGTTCACCTGGTACAACTCGGCCACGGATTTCTCGTCAGTGGCGTTGGAGCGCAAGATAGAGGCTCCGCACAAGAACGACTTCGACGAGAGAATCGCCTTTTCCAACGCCACGAGATCGTATATAGGGAGCTTGTCCAACCACAGCAAGACGATATTTTGCGTGGTGATCAGCTGGCTGTTTCCTTTAAGCCCGTCAGTTTCGCAGTCCAAATACTCCAAAGTGACGGTGTGGTCGGGAGCGGGAAGAAGGCTGTGCTTCCTGCCAAACTCGGTGAAGAAAGACTCGTACTCTTCTATCAAGGGCTTGTACAACTCGTGCTGTCTTTTCCTCAAACGGCCCTCGTTGTCGTCCTCCGTGGTGAAAATCAAACACGTGTCTGTGTCCAAGTACCGCAACATGTTCAACTTGATGTCCTGCAAATCACCTATCTTGGACACTAGATTGGGGTCTACTTTGTCGGCATGGTGCACGTGCTTCAAGTCCACGGCACGTGACACCATCGACGTCAACGGCAACGAGTTGGGCTTGATTTTGAGGTCGGACAAGCTGTCCCACTCGTGGCTCACCAAGTATGCCAACTGCTTTTTCTGTTGCGGAATGGTAAGTCGGTTTCCAAGCGGTGTTTTCAAGGGCTTTTCATCTAGGCAGATCTCGTAGGCGCCGGTTTCAGGGTTGAGTTTGGCATTTACGTCGTTCCAGAATTTGGTGAGTGTTTTTTCGAGCCGGTTGGTTTCCGATTTCACGTTGTTAACATCTCCTCCTACTGGAGTCTGTGGAGTAGGAAGAGGCGTAGCCGAAGTGGTGGCATAGGCAGCAGCAAAGCGGGGCCTGGCCACGTGACCCACGAGTCTAGGCGCTAGTCTAGAAAACATCTCGGCTGTCAAGAAATATTGTTAATAAGAAGGAGTAGTGGAGGTATTCTCAGCCAGACTGTACAGAATGGCAGCGAGCGATGTTGAGCATGGTGCACTAATAGTGAGGACACAACACGACCAAAACGGTAAACCGTCACTTTTAATCAATTCTCTTATAAATAAAGAAGACCCGAAATGTCGCTAGATCCACAGCTGCTCCAGAAGCTCCTCATTGAGATGGACAACCAGCTCAACAAGTCACGTGCCGAGTTGACCATGTGCAACGTCCAGTTGGAACGTGTCGACACGAACTTGAAAATCGTCGACAACACCAGCTCGCGGTTGGGAAAGGTCACCTCTGCCGGCGACTCGGTGTGGAAGGGCGTAGGCCGTGCGTTTGTGAAGAACGACGTGGGTGAATACTTGGGCCAGATCCAGAAGGACAAGAAGGACTTCTTGGAAACGCAGAAACTGTTGAACACGAAGAAACACTACTTGGAAACGACGTTGGAGAACACCGTGAAGCACATGACGGACATCGTGGGCAAAAAGTGATGGAGGTGCTGGGTGCTATAGTGGTAATTACGTATGGGTATATAGATACATGGATGTACAGGAGTGTATGGACGAAGAGGTGGGATCTTGAAAATGACAACGTATCCTCTTATAGCGTATGCCTGTGGTCGCTTTTCTCAATAAAGACTCTCTTTGACTATTTGTATTCTTTAACGGTATTTCACGTATCTCTTTCGTATATATATATACATATATAAGTACACACCAGCCCTCCCGTCCTAGTCACTGTCCTCGTCCACACCATCGTCCAAAAGCCTCTTTTCTATGTCGTTCTCCTCCTCATCGAGCTTGCGCTTGTGCAGCATTTTCGCTGTTAGAAACTCGTTAAGCTGGTCCTGGACCGTGGTTAGCTGTGCACGTAGGTGTCCCAAATCCGTGTCTTTTGCCGCACTGGGCTTGTCCCTATCTTCTCCACCGGCGTTTATGACTATATCGGAAATCCTAGTGGTTTTTCCGTCTGTGGAGTGTGGGCCAGATCCGGGAACAAAATTTATAGGTGTGGGTTCCAGAGGAGATTGGTATGTGGCGGTGGGAACTAAGGCAGGCATCTTGAGCTATAACGATATGTGGGATTGTTTTGTTTGGGTCGTTTGTATAAAAATTCAAAAAGAAGAATAGACGCTTTTTCGTTAAATGGTATACGTCAATATAAATGACCACTGATATGTTAAAGTGCACTGATTTCAAGGCCAGCCTCTGCGAGCACACCTGGGCGAGTGCACAGTGCGTCACCTATATGCGCCATATTGATTAAGGGCCCTACTATGGCCCATACCTACAACCCACATCGTACAAATCATCACAATTCATGGCACAACTAATCACCCACGGGCAGTAAAATAGAATAAAAATAAAGCCACCTACGCGGCGAAGTTCTCGATGGGAATCCGCCGCGCGGTGTTCGAGTACGCGTTGAACTTGACCTCGATTATGTCGTCGGTCAGGAACTCCAACCACGGGATGTCGTAGCAGGAAAACGCCATCAAGTAGCCGTGTAAGACGCGCAATACCGTCTCGTCGGCAATGATCAAGATGTCGCCGCTCATGCGCTCCATCTCGAGGATCAACGGCTCGATTTTGATGGCCAAGTCGTGGTACAGCTCCGAGCGCGAGAACCGGTGGTGGTACGAGTCCTTGAGGTACTGCTCGTACTCGGAGGGGTACTTTTCCTTGATCTCGTCGTCGGACATGCCGGCCACCACGCCGGGGTTCTTCTGCGACAACTGGATGCGGTGTCTGATTTTGACGCCGGCGTCGCGGAATGGTTTCGTGGTCTCGATTGTTCTCCGCTTGACCGAGGTCCACACCACAAACGAGTCGTCCTCGACGCCGTCCGCGCCCGTAGGTGGGTGTTTCTGGTCGATGGACAACGTTTTCCGCATGCTTTCCACGGAGTCGGCGGAGGCCACCTTGCTGAATTTCCTGCCTTTTGCCTCGAGGAGCTTCAACACCGTGCCTGTGAGGTTCTTCGAGTACTGCACGCCGGCCTCGTCCAACGGCGGGTCCTTGGAGTAATCCCAGTCGTTTTTGTAGCAGCGCGCGAAATAGATGGAGCCCAGCTTGATGCGCGAGTTCATGAGGAAAAACACCACCTTGTTGATCAAGTAGCCGTAGTTGGAGTTGTTCAACTCGATGCGCTGGCCGAAGTTGATGAACTTGATGAACGACAACGCGGCGTCCGCACCCTGCACGCTCATTTCCTTATAGAATGGAGTCAACATGTTGATCTTCTTCAGGTAGTCTGCGTACGCCTTCTCGTAGTCCCAGTTCTCGTAGTCCGGCAGCGAGCGCGCCGCGGTCTCGATGTTCTTCATGAGGATGTTCTCGTCCGTGACGGTCAGCTCGATGAAAATACAGTGGATACCGTCGAGTTTGAAGCGGTCCGCCAACTGCTTCCTGTACTCGGGCCACGCGTTCACCGCATCGTAGATCGCCACCTGACCCTTGTCGTTCTCGAAGAAGTTCAAGATATCGTTCAAGCACTCGTCCACGGTTTTGTTCTCGAACTGTGCCTGCTTATCCTGGGGCGCCACAAACAACGTGTAGTCCAAGTCCTCGTCCGGATTCAGCGCACGGCGGTAGTCGCAAAGATGGAAACTGTGCGTCTTGACACCGAGCCAGCGCAAATACCGTGTCAACGACACAGAAAGATGGGTCTTGCCACGCCCGGGTAACCCGGCCAACGCTATGCAGATTTTGCCTGCGTGGAAGAGCCGCCCGGACTCCGTGGAGTAGAGCTGGGCGGGCGAAATATGATAGGGGTCGATTTCCTTGTGTACACCGTCGAGCCCCGTCACGTCACTCAAGCGTCTGCGGCGGTTGTAGCTGGCGGGTCTGCCCACTAAATTTGGTTTGGTGGAGTCGTGGAACGACCATCTTTTCTTCGTGCGGCGGCCCAACGACACGTTGCGCAGCAAGTGCTCGGACACGGTGAAGACGTCGTGCTCGGCCTCTGCGTCGGAGTCTATGGCGGACATGGAAAGGGTTTTTTGAGGTGTTGAAATTGGCTGGGGCAGATCTGGTGGTTGGTTGAGCAGATTACCCCAGTCGCAAGCGAGTGTGTGCAGGTCGGGGTGGCATCCGAGTTAGGTGGCAGAAAGTAGTTTGGGCGGGTGGGTCTTTTAGCGGTTTCAGGTGGTTTCCAGCAGGGAAGATCTTTCGATTTTTGTCCTCGCTTTTGTGTGTCATTGTCTTGTCGTTTTTGTGTGTTTTGCTTGTCTTCATTTGTTTCGTTGCGCCTGGTCGTTGATTGCACATGACAGTAGCCGCACGGACTTAAGGCCACTGCTACTTTCTGAACACCGGGGAAGACCGGGTGTTTTCGATCAGAACTCGAACGTCATGGAGTAGTCATGGAGAATATGGATAGACGTTGAAATGACACTGAACCGGGTGATTTTTCTTTTATGACCATGTCTTATGCACGATACTGGTGTAGTCGTAGTAGATCTCTAATTCGAGCCCCGAAGTGAAGCGACGGAGAGTTCAGGGCTGGGTCGCATAATCAACGTAAGAAATGGTCGTGGTAGTCCTTGGGATATCAAAATTACATATCACACAAGAAGAGATGCACTTAGCGTATACCCTTAAATGGTAAGAGTAGATTCGACCAGTTGGCGACAAATCCACCAAACTACGAGGAGGGTCACTAGATGGAGTTATCACTAAAAGCAGACATATGCCAACTCAAGCACCTCGTCGCTCAGCCATTTGAATTTGCCCTAAAGCAGTACTGTTCACCAAGAGGGCTGGTCGCTTACACCAAAGTGGAAAAATACAACCCACACCCAAGCATATCCCCCAACCTATACCTACGCCACGTTTCGTTACAGATATGTATATTGACGATTAACTTACACAGAGCATCTACTCCAACTTACCACCCTTTCTCTCAATCAAGGCCTTTCTCTTGTCGTCCAAGTACAACTTGGTGATGACAACCTTGGATGGGTCGATGTTGATTGGGATGGAAGCACCGGAGGACTTCTCGAATTGCAACTTCTCGATCTGGATGGAGAACTTCAATCTGTAGACGGTGGAGACCTTACCCTCAGAACCCTTCTTGGAGCCTCTGACAACGGTGACCTCGTCCTCCTTTCTGATAGGGATGGACTTGATGTTGTATTGCTTTCTCAACTCCTTGGACAAAGGAGCAGACATCAACACTCTTCTCTGGGAAGAAGAGGCGGAGAAGTGAGCCTTTCTAGACTTAGAACGAGAAGAAGAAACGTCTGGATGTTAGTATATTTGGTGACTAGGGAGGGGAATCGAGCGAAGTAAACATGGGTGAATTTAGAAGGGATTCGGGAACCCATAGTGAGGTATAGTGGAGACATGAATGTATAAATAAGACATGATGTAAACATGCCGAGGACTGCCCAGCATGAAATAATGGGTATTTTTTTGACATATGGGTAATAGTGGCATTCGATGCAATCAGTTTTTCTATGTCTTTCTTGTTGGATGGTGGACAGTTACCGGAGTTCAGTCTTGATATAAGCACACTATTATTCTCTTTCGGTGCTCTTCGTTTACGACAGCAATTCACGTATTTGTAGCTTCGGTTCAATTCTTTAATTATTGAGCGGATTGGTGCTTTATCTGCTCGTTCAGTAGGCACATACCTTTACTGATCTTGGCCATTTTTGTTTGCAGGTGGTGGGAATAGAGCTGACAGGATTTGAAAATGTCTGATGGACTGAGACTAACCGAAAATTTTCCTGGCAGTGTTGTGCAGTACGGTGCGGGCCAAGTGCGCGAGAGGGCGGAAGCCCTAACCCACGCAAAAAGTACGATGGGCTGATATGGAGGTGCGATATGATAATCATAGGATAGTATTTCGTCGGCAAAGTAAGAAAAAAAGGGAATCAAAAAAAGGATTGAGCATTCTTGTCTAGTCTGAAAAACTCAAAAAGATAACTTTAGAAGCCCACGGCGGGACTCGAACCCGCAATCACTGTCTCCGGAGGACAGTACCTTAACCAATTAGGCCACGCGAGCTACCAAGTTGCACATTCTTATTTCGGATCGCATAGGTAGACAAAGGTGAGTAGCTAAATTTTGGTTTGTGCACCGTACTACGTGGACCTCGTCACTGAATTTGAAAGTCTTTTCCCTGGTATGATATGGTACATAGAAATGTCTGACAAAATTTTGGCATGCTTGTGGGTGTTTCAGTCTACGTATCCTCGAATAATGCTGGTGGTTGATGGAGGTCGGTTTTGTCGTCATCAGATGTGAGCAAAGGGATCTCAGAGCCAGAAACTAAAGCCCCAATGCTATTAAAATATAGTAGGAGACCGGTTTCGAAGCTTAACATACTCGCTCTCGTCAATGCCGGTCGTGAAATACCCACCTTCTTGTCCGTGAGAAGAGCTTAACCAGAAGCTTCAAATACAAACAAGTAGATGGTTTCCAAAATCCACGTTTTTCATGGATCTAAGAATAGCAATAGCACACTTGAATTATCACCCTGTCTTGTGTTATTTGTCTTCCAGTATCGTCAATTGATGGGTACCAATATTGGTCTGTGCCCTTGGCACCTTCGGCTGCGAAAACTGAAGTGTTCGAGAACACCCAAGTATCGTTGAGCTTTCCATCTCGGGTCTAAGAAAGTCAATGCTACTTATGTAGCAGCCACAAAGATGAATCTGGGATAGTCTGGGCAATTGAATAAATAAAAATAGACTGGAGAATGAGAGGCACGCATACCCAACCAGCACGCGATGTATGACCATATGGCTCGAGTAGGGCCCCCATATCTGACACCCCCAATATTCCACCCACTTCGGTTTTTTCTTCTGGAAATAAAAATAATATTATCACCAAAAAACCTTCAGTTTTTCTAGTCACCCACCTCTCGGAACCCTCCCCTTGCTCTTTCTCTAAATTCCCCCAAAACAACCCTAGCCATCTTTGGGTGGCCCGTGCGCACTGGAAAATTTAGCGCACCAGCCAACATACTTAACACCCCACTGCAAATCTATTCATACACCACGATGCTTGGAATCAGAGCAGCCAGGCAGTTTTCGCTGAGAAGCATGTGCTTGCCTTTTGCCAGCAGGGCCATTGTTCCCGTGCACGTAAGAGCCTTTTCGCAGCTAGCGTGGGGCCCCAAGCCCCAGTATATAGAGCACTTTAGCAGTTTCAAGGTCGGAAATATCCGCCAATATTCCACGAAAACAGCACCCCCGGGCCCAGATAAAGACGCCAGGGGCAAGGCAATCTTACACAAGATCACGGGATTCACTACCTTTTCCGCGTCGTTGCTTTTGGTCGTCGCTGGTGCCGGTTTCTGTGGGCTTGTGCTCTACTTGATCCTCTCCGAGTTGTTCTTGCCCTCGGGCGACACGAAAACCTTCAACAAGGCCGTATCTTTGGTGGAGAAAAACGCTCTTGCACAGGAGGCCCTTGGGTTCAAGGCAGGCGACCGGTTGAAGGCGTACGGCGAGGTGGCAGGGGACAAATGGGTGAGAAATAGACCGGTGCAGAGCGTGCGCCAGAAGGGCCAGGACGGAAAGGACCACTTGGCCATGCGCTTCCACGTGGAGTCGGACGCCGGCAGGCACGCCAGCGTGTTTTTGGAGCAGATCGACACGTCGTTCTGGTCGAGCGAGTTCGCGTACATCGCGTTGGACTTGCCGTCGAAAAAACGCATCTACATCGTGGAGCCCAAGTTCGCGTCCAAGAACTACGTGCCGCGGACAGGCCTCTTCTCCGGAGCCGGGTTCTTGGGGCTTAGCTGGGGGCCCAAGAAGGACTAGCCACGGTCGCGTCGCATTGCCTCACGTAGCTAAGTACATAAATGAAATAACGAAAACAGACACCACCAAGAACCCCCAGTTGGCCAGTCTTTGGGCTGCACTGCGGAAGAATTCCGCGCTCTTCAACCCGGGCTCCTCCCCGACGATGTACTCCTCGCTACTGGCCTCCATGGCCGTGCCCTGCTTGGGGTTCAAGATCTCGTCGCACGTGCGCCCATCCACCGCGTGTGTCTGTGTGAAGCTGGACGCGCCAAACGTGGTGGTCAACGCGGCCCGCTTCCCGAAGTCGCAGAACTCGGGCTTGCGGTGGTTGTCCACGAAATACTTGTTCAACGCGAACGACGCTCTCTGCGAAATACTACACCCGGAGTACTTACCGTAGATGCCTCGGGACCCGTCTGCGCTGATGTCCAGGCAGTCCGTCTTGGCGCACACCTCCTGGACGAGCTCATGCATGTTGACCCTGGCGTAGGGCGTGACCACACAGGACAACGACGCCTGGAGACACTCGCACAACTCGCCCTCCGTTGTGGGTGGGACCACGTGCAGCGAGTTCCATGTCTCAGATAAAGGTGGGCACTTGACGTCCAACGGATACGACCCTAGCGCCGCGTCCCTGTGCACGCCCCGGGGCACGCTCTCGAGCAAGCGCAACTTCACGATGTTGAAGTCCTCGAGTTTGATGATGTGGCCCACGGAGTTCTCGTCCACCAAGCCGAACCGGTTCTCGTTCTGGAAAAACTCGTACAACACCGCGCCCGACCACACCTGCGACATGATGGGCCCGTAGATCAGGTCGATCTCGGTGAAGGGTCTGGGCCGCACCGCGTTGCACCCGTACTCGCTGAAAAAGACCGGCACCGGCAGCTGGCTGAACTCCCTCGTGCGCTCCTTGTAACCGGACGTGGCGTACGACGAGTAGCCGCACCACTCGAACATGTTGAGCGCGTAGAAGTCGACCTTGGACGCCTCTGTTTCGTTGTCGTTGCACACAAAGTACAGGGCGCTGTCCAAGCGCGTGAGCGTGTCGTCCGCACTGGCGTAGCCCACGGGGATGCGGCGGTAGTTCTTCTTGCGTATGTAGTCTTTCATGTCCCTGACGGAGGCCTTGACAAAAGCCGCCGCGTCCGAGTTCTCCACCTTGTTCATGACCTCGTTTCCGGCAATGAACCCCAATAAATTGCTGTATGCGTGCATGCTGTCAACCACATCCGTGTAGCGCTTATAGAGATCGACGTCCCACGCGGGCAGGCTCTGGCTGATGGACCTTTGCGGCTCAGAGAGGTCCACCAACGCGTAGATGCCGTGGCTCGAAAACGCATTCATACACACGTCGTGGTTCTGCGCGGGGTCCACCTGGTACACCCGCACGGTGTTTATGCCCAATTCCTTCAAGAACTCCAAGTCCTTCAAACACAAGGCGGGGTTCGCCAAGGAATCGACATATGCAGTTTCCAGCTCCGCGTCGTACACCTCGCCTGGCTTTCTGGTGCGCTGGTACGCTATGCCTCGCACAAAAAACTGGTCGCCGCTGGTGCTGTTGTAGAACTTGTTGCCCATGATTTGGATCTCGTGCGCGGGATCGATACGGAACGCCGCATGGACAAGACTGAAAAGCCAAATTAGGGCGGTCTGCGTGGAAATCCTTAACATTGTGGCAGAAGAGTAGTGGGTGCAAATCGCAGGGCAGCGTGGGTGCAAAAAGACGCAAAAGAGGCTGCAACGCGCACCGCGTGGTTCTGGCTGGGTAGAAAGGTATGGGATGATTATTCCAGGGCATTCTGGGAACTGATACTCGACACAGTACGGGTGTATGGGACACGGGCACTGATATCACGTAGACTTGACGGTCTGCTTTCTAAATATGAACGATACTTTTTAGTCGTTCACTTGAAGATCGCCTAGCATGGCCTAACATGGCCTACTATGGCCTGGGTATGGCCTGGAGATGGGTTGGAAAGGCTCCACTTCTTCTTGTTGTTTTTAGTGGCTTGTGTTAAGAAGTGGATGACATGTAGATGAATCTGGTTTATGGACTAGGAAATGAAACGGGAGGTTGCAAGTGTGACTATTTAGTGATTACATCTAGCATGATGCACCATCGCCAATTCAACAAGTTCATGGTGGGAGCAAAAGCTTAAGAAAAAAGAGTGAACTGTGACCATCCGCGTGCTGTTCCAGAGTATACCTCCGAATCTTGAAGCTCCTCGATGCTTCCGAAAAAACAAATAAAAACAAATACGACTATTGTTTTAGATTATCAACATGACGCCCCAGCCCGGACGGTACTGGTCATCTACTTCCCATCCATAGTTATCTTTTCCACACCACACACACTGGCAGCGGCTGTTTTGAAACAACTCAAAAATATTTTGCCTCGCTAGTCGCTCCACCTCGGATGCACACCCTAAAACAGTGGTCTCTTCCATTGTGGTCTCTGACGTTCCGCACATTGAGATGAAAAGTCTAGCTGGGCAATTAAAGATGAGCACGAAAAAGCATTATAAAGACAGAGAGATTTGCCAGTTTTACTGATTTTTTTCTACAAACAAATACACTTTTCAGAATGGCCGCTCCCCAATCCTCTAAGAGCTTCTCTGCCCCAAACAGGACAACTGGTTGACTGTCAACACCTCCACTGGCTGGTGCTCGTCTTGCGTCATTGCCTAGTGTTAGGGAGTGTGAATGCAGAAGGCAGACTGGATCAAGAAGAAAGATTTAAACTTTTGCAGAAAACCACTTTTCTAGAAAGATTCCATACACCATGGCTTTAGAAGGTGTAAACTTGCTGCGGGACCACAGTGCACGTAACGACATAGATTATAGGAGAGTAGGATTCATGCTAAATGGTTGTGCAACCTCTTTCAGTGAATGCTCGATTCTCCCAGCTTCGCTAAAGCACTTAAAGGTTTTAAAAGGGGTCTTTTTATATCTCGTGCATCCAGCAGGATCATCAGTGGAGCGAGCCACTGAACATGAATCTTGTTCTACCCCAAATTGCTTGGACAAACGCCATATTCTTTTCACAATTATAGCTCGTAACCGGATGTAGGCCCAGTACAAGCCTACTAACTATTGATTTTCAAATGATATCTGAGAATGAACTTGGTACTCGTCGCATTGAACGACAAATGTCATGAAGAGAAAACCCCTAGTGTATGTTAATCACTAATGTAGATTACGGCCACCAGAACATAAAAGCTATGCCAGTTGAATTTGTATTAGTATGGCTACACTGCACTATCAGCTTAGGAACTCAAAAAAGGTTGATGAGCCGTTTCAACTCCTTCTTGCCCCTGCACTCAAGCATGAAGATGTCGGACCTCGAGCTTTTCACAAGCATGGCCGCCTTGCCGATTCTCTCGATATGCTCGTGGATCTCGTCGTCTTTGAACGACCACAGATGTTCCTCCAATCCCTCGCCGGCGCCCTCGTTCGTGTTCATATCGAAGTGGTAAAACCCGACCTGCGCAGAGTCAACAGAGTGCAGAATACTTAACGAGTACATGGAGAGCGATTTCCACGACGACGCCTTGTGGATCTGCTCGTACGACTCCATCTGCTGGTGTAGTTTGATGGTCATGCGATCAAGGAGTAACTTTGTTCCGGGCACATTCAATGTTTCCTGATTGCTGTCGAAGTTTTTATAGATGGAAGAAGCAGGAGTATGTTTCTGATCAACCTGCGTGAAAATGCTCGTGAGTGTAGAGGATGTGCTTGGTTTGCTCATGAGCGACGACGATAATGTGGCACTCGACTCGAAGTTCGACGACTGCCGGAGAGTTTTCTTACTCTCCATCACCTCCAAGATATTGCTGAGGTTCGTCGAGATTTCTTGCACCAAGGTGCGGTTGTAGCAGCGCACGATGATGTGGTTTTTGTGCTTCGAAAACGCATCCACCGCATGTATTTCAACATCAAGTGCAGTGGACTGTCTTGCACTGGTGTCCTCGTCAAGGTCGAGCACCAAAAGGGGTTTGTCGATGACCTCTCCGTACTCCTCGTCGTACTCCTCCTTGAAGACCAACAACCAGCTCTTGTGGATATTGTAGTTGGCGACGATTTTCAAAAACACGTTTTCGTTGGCCGTCAACAACTCCCATTTTCCATAGTGGTTTTTCCACCTGGACACTTTGATGGAGTTGGGCGCCGAGGGGGTGATGTAGAAGTCAAGTGTGTCGTCCGCGTTGACTATATCCTTGAAATCCTGTGGAATGGCGTATGCTTGTTCCTCTGGAGATCCCACCAAACTGGTGCTAGACTGGATCATCTCGGAGCTGCCATTTAAATACGGTTTGAAGAAATAGGTGGATGTGGAGGAGGGCAACGCAAACGGCAGGGGTAATGTGCGGTTGGATGCAGAAGTGGCACTATTAGGCTGGCTGAAGTTGGCATCAAATGCACTGATTTTGGGGATTTCGATCTGCAAATCGGGGTTCTTTTTCATAGTCGCAGCCGGCTTATCTCTGGAATTGGCAGCAGAATTAGCTGGCTTCGTTGTAGACTTTTGTGTGGACGTTTGCGTTGCTTTTGATGGAGTGTGCTCTTCCTCAGTGGGCTTTTCAGTGGCCCCTACCTCCTTTTGACCTGGCTTCTCCTCCTTCTTTTTCCTAAACAAATCAAGAAACGACTTCTTCTTCGTTACCCGTTTCTGCTCTGCAGGAGGCAAGCTGGCAAAAGACGGGTTGTGGTTTTGGCCAAAATTGTTCACATCGATCGCAGAGCCAGCTGCGTTGATGTAAATGGAGGAGACGCCTACAGACGACAAATTGGGTAACGACGCCGTGGCGTCCTTGCTCATGACCAACCCGTTTTTTGCAGGTTTCGTCACTATATCGAAACATTCTATGCTGTCCACCACAGACAACAAGTCTGCGTCCGCGTCATCGGGATACGCGTATTCTGCAGTAATAGAGCGGTGCTGTTCTGGGGCTTCCACAACCTGTAGCTGTTTCTCTTTGTCTTCAGGCTCAATGCCATTGTTGGACAAGGACTTTTTCATGATTTCAAAGGAATGGCACGAGTCGAGCGAACGCCTGGGTTCTTTGGGGAGAGTGGAGGATGCCTGCCAATCCTGCGATTCCTGGGAGGTGTTGGGCAGTGGCTGGTAGTCGTCGTCACTAGACTCCAGTACCGTTTCTATACCCAAACCATGCAGTTTCACAGTGCTACTTTGAAGGAGTTTTTCGTCGGTGGGGAAAATCGCCTTGAGGTGCTGGAACCACTCCTCGACGAGTTTCTCGGATCCGGTCACGGCAAAGAAGTTCTGGCCCGCGTTCTGGTCGAGCGAAAACGACGAGAAGTTGATGCAGTTGTACGAGAGCGAAATGCTCAATTCGTTGACCCTAAATGGCGGGTAAATAACTGACCGTTTTTCCCTGGTGGCGGGGATCCGCAAGATCACCAAGGAGTCGAACACCGGCAGCGGTCTCTGGCTCAAGTTCAACAACAACATCTCAACTTTCAGTTTGCCCATGAAAAGCGACGCGTTTTCCGTTCTTCTGACAATCTGCTCGGGCGTGAAGAAGCAGGAGACGCTCCTGCCGCCAAAAGTTTGCACGTGATCGAAGCTGATGTCGTTGAGCTGGGCCTTACGAATAATGTCGGAATTTCGGTCGATCAAGGCCGACGCACGTGCCCTAAATTCACCCAACTTTTCTATCACAAACGGATTGCGCACCATCTTCGTGGCCGACACCGCAAAATCCACATAGTGGGAGCAGTGGAGTGCAGGTTTCTGGTAAACTTGGCCCTCCGTAATGTGGTCCACCGAAAGGCACAGGTGAAGCTTTTCAAAGATGACGAAGTTCGCGTCAAACCAGATTATGAAGTCATTGACGAACAGCTTGAACACCTCCATGTCTTGGCCTGCGCTGTTGAGGTCTGCCATGCACTGGCTGGCCATCTGGAGAAGTTTTTGGTTGGAGGTATACAACCCCCGGGCCATCGACGGCAATTGGCTCTCGGGACCCTGGATTTTCGAGCCTTTGACTGCTCCTAGCAACGCCATCAAGTTTTCCTGCTGGCACACTTCCGCCAGGTGGAGTTTCTGTATTATGGCCTGTGCCGAAGTCATGGTGTGCTATATTCGGGGTTTGCACTATTAGTGGGTTATCGCGTGCAACGATTTTGGAATAAAAGGGGATCTGAAACTGGGTTGTCTTCTGATTGACGCTTTTCCCGGATATCGGCTCGTTGTGCGTTGTTTTGAGCGGTGGTGGAAGTCAGTGGAGGAGCCAGTGGTAGATCTGGGATTGGCCCTAGCGAACGACGGAGCCAAAGCTGGATACTTCGTGGAAGTGTAGGAGATCTCTAGCGAACGAAGAGAGAACTCGGTTATTTCAAAAGCAATGAAGGAACTGATCCAAGAGTAAGCCGCTTTTTGACCGTCCCGAAGCAAAGGTGGAAAGGTAAGTATATTAATTGCAGGACCAGGAGGCCGGAGGTGTAGGCCAGATGCTCAGGCGACGCGAAAAAACGATTGCACGCGACGCGATTTCGCAGGAGACGCGAGCAGGCCCCATGGCCGCAAACGAGAAAGTGGGGGCATACTTTTGCACGGACTTTCTAGAGGGGGATCTGCCGGGCTTCATATATTCACGGCCGGGTCACAAAACGGTTTTGTGGTTCAAGCATTCTTTTTTCTTTTCTTTCCGTATTTTTCTCTAGCCCTGTTCTGGGTGGGATCTCTAGCCGGGCCATCGCACAGGCCCTGCAGTTGGGCGAGCTTGCCCGAACAGTTGAGCAATGTGCCCAAAGTGGAAGCGTAATGCGGCCCTGGCGGCCCAAACTAAACACCCGCGCCTGGAATTACGAGCCCCACGACGGAATTTATCCGTGGAGGGAATGGTTAATTCAGGGTGGGGAGGAAGAAATAAACAGGAAAGATAAAAAATGAGGAGGGAAGAGAAACAACAACAGGCGAAAATGAACGCAGGCTCTGAAACGGTGTTTCAGGCTTGGTGTTGCAGTCTCAGTAGCACTCATCTGGCTGCTTACGAGACCAATGGACACGCGAACGGTGCTAAGTTCGACAAGCCAAGACTTTGGCTCCCCATCCGTGTTTTTTTTTTGTTTTCTTATTTTGAAATACGAGATAACAACCCGAGACGATATTTCCCCTTTCGTCTTTATCATGTTTTTATCCTGTGGAGCCTTTGTTAATTCCAGTGTAGAACCAGAATACGGGCCCACCCGGAATATAGGCCCACCCGGAATACAGGGCCACCCACCATCATCCTTTACTAGTACATTCTACACATTCACCCAAAAACAAACGCTCTCAAATATCCCATCTAGCCCATTTCGCTTACCCACTTCTCTAATTACGTAGTCCTCTACCAATTTCTCAAATTACCGGCTTTCCCATTCTCTATGTATTTCTGAACTTCGCGAGCATCCAGCCCATGAGCTCCCCGAGCCCCAGGCCGTCGCGGCCAGACACGCACTTCACAGTGTACCGATCTGAGGGGATCTCCGCACGCAAATGGAGCGCATTTTCCACCGTTTGTCTCACCAGAGCCCGCTGGGATTCAGGCACCAAGTCGGTTTTGTTGATCACCACACAAAAATACGTGCCGGCCAACTGGTCCTGCTGCACCACCTTCTCACGTAGCTCGCGGTACAGCTCCGGCAATCGCTCGAGACTTGTGCCGTCCACGACCCACACCACCACGTCCAGCTTATCGAAGTAGTTTCCCCAGAAGCTGCGGAGCGTCAGCTGGCCGCCGATGTCCCAGGCGTTGATGTGGAAGCCGTCGTAGGAAAAGCTGTGGATGTGGAAGCCCATCGTCGGCGCGACGTCTGTGGTATTTTGGCCCATGAGCTTCCGGATGACGGTGGTTTTGCCTGCGTTGTCGAGGCCTAGCACCAACACGCGGATCTCCAGGTCCTTGGCCTTCTGCTTGCGGATGATACTGAGCAAGCCCATGGAGTTTGTTATGCTTTTCTTTGTTATGCTTTTTTTTTTAATCTGGTGTATGTGTTTCCATTGTTCTGTTATACGCTTTCTAATCTGGATGTTGGTCGCTGCGATGGGCCTGCACCATTGCGTCACCGATCTCACCAATGGCTCAAGGTCGCCTCTGAGCAAAGCACAAAAATCGTGGCAACCATGCCACGAGCGAAAAAACAGGCCACGTTGTTCGATTTGGGAACGCTGCTGGAACAGCAATCCCACACAAAAAATCAGCTGGCAGTCGTGAAGACGGAGGACGACGGGCCCTCTGTAGGCTGTCCCGTGTGCCTTGCTGCGATGGATACGCTCACTATGGAAGACCGTATCCGGCACGTGGAGGAGTGCCTCTCGATGGCCACCATCCACGAAACCAGCACCGCCGTCAACGGCTCGGCGAGGTCGATGGCTCTGCGAAAATCGGCGGAAAAACGCGTGAAATTGGCGGAATGCAGCCTGACTGAAGTTGCCTCCTCAGAGGCCATAGAAATCGCAGAAAACCCGAGCTCAGACGAGACCCAGAAAATCGTGGTCAACGGGAAAACGAAGAAAAGAGGCACTAAAACCGCAGGCCAGAAACGCAAGCGTGAGCTCGCGGCGCCCCAGAAAGAGATGCTAAAGTACGTGAACTCTGAGCCCACGGTTAAGCGCAAAAAAGAGGCCCCACTTAAATTCGCCGAAAATGGCGATGGCAAAACCGGCGACGATGGCCAGAATCTCGAGCTTCTCCCGTCGTCGCGCAAAACAGAAATCCCGGACCTAAAGATCGTGAAGTTCCCAGAAACAGAGTCCGCCTACTACTGCGTATCCGTGGACGCGTTCTGCTACAAGCCATGTGAGTACATCCACCAGTATTTTCTCTCGCACTTCCACTCAGACCACTATGGCGGAATCACGAAACGATGGTGCAGGGAACGCACGATCGACTCGAAAATCATATACTGTTCCGTCATCACAGGGAGGCTCCTAACCATCCGATACAGCGTGGACCCATGCCACCTCTTTTCGATGGAAAACGACGTGCGATACAAAGTCCACTCTTTCGGGGAAGGGCTCGAAAATGGCGGCCGAGTCTCGAACGACAAGTCCCCGGGACTCTATGTCACGTGCATCGACGCCAACCACTGTCCTGGAGCAGTAATCTTCCTCTTTGAGGGAATCTCGACACAGGGAAAATCGACGTTTTCGCTCCACTGCGGCGATTTCAGAGTCAACAGAAACGTCATGCTCCATCCCTTACTCGGCGACTTCCTCGTTGGTGCCGGAAACCAGCTAGAGAAAGTGTATTTAGACACCACATACATGACTCCAAAATACAACTTCCCAAAACAGGAGCAGGTGTGTGAATCTGTGGCGACGCTCATTCATGAATTCTCCACTAACGACGGGCTCGTTAAGGAAGTGTTTGGGGGGTCGTTGCAGAGCCGAATCACGGATTTTCTCCTGTTTGGGAAAACGGCCAAGGCGAAAAAGTACCTTGTTCTAGTGGGCACATACCTCATTGGGAAAGAAAAACTCGCGGTGCTGATCCTGAAGCGGATGGGAAATGCACCCATATACGTCTCCAACGTCAACAGTCGTGGCGATAAAGAGGACATTGTGCGAAGTTACCAGGATGAGTATCTCGATTCCGTTCTCACGTCTGATCCTGTGGCCACGTCTAATCGGGCAAACCACGATGTGATGATCCACCTTGTGCCCATGAAAATCGCGGGCAACATCCAGGAGCTCCACAAGTACTTCAACCATAACGCGTACCATAGCCATTTTGAGAGATGCATCGGACTACGGCCCACTGGATGGTCTTTTAAAGATAACGGCGACACCACGGAAGAAGTGCAGGAGGAGATAAAAAGCGAAGTACCGTCAGAAGCTCACACCGAAGAAATCGTAGAGATCGATGAGACAGAAATGTCGCTTACATCCACTGCTGCGTTGCTCAAGAAAATGCCCAAATACACACACTTGGATGTGCTACAGCAGAACGGAAACAAGCGCAATGGTAAGATTGACAGCTCTACGTACCGCATCTACTCGGTGCCATATAGCGAGCACCTGTCGTTTCGAGAGCTCTCCTTCTTCGTGGTGTTTTTCAACATCAATCACGTGATCCCCACGGTGAACACGTCCAATCCGTATAGTGCGCTGTCGATGGCGGAGATTATTCGTCGCTGGGAGACGATCCGGGCAGTGCTTGTGGGAGGGGGCAAGCATTTGCCTGCGCATGTGCAGAGTGCAATCAAGGGCCTTTCTCTAGATGACTTTTAGACGGAAGTCTCAGGCTGGGCCCTTAACGCATCCTCAATACTAGCATTCTACGAAACGTAAACAGAACGGACGTATATTAGAATAGATGAAACACCCTTCAACAACAACTCTGCTTTTGGTATGTTTTTGGTATGTTCGAGGTAGCACGTAATGGTGTTGCAGAGGCCATAGTGCTCTTAGGATTAAAGAGCTATATTCAGAGAACGCACTTGGAAAATCCTCGCATCCCATTCCCATAAACTAGTATAATAAGTTCAATTTCTTAAAATAGCCAACATCGTTAGCACGAAAGACCCTGGCTCCTGCAAACTCTCAATAGTTTATTTGCGGTGGGCCCCTACAGATCTCCGCACTGAGATACCCCACTAGTACAACACCAACAAGTCACCATAGAGAAGTATGTTTTATTTCCAAAGCGTCATCTTCCGAAACTGAACTGTTTACTCGAATTCCAAAAAATTCACCTCGTTCAACGACCAAAATCCACATCTAGACCGGACCAGCCCAGGCCACTAATTCGACCCGCGCCTCGCGCACCACGTCCTGGACATTTCATGAAAAACAGGCTACAGCCGATCAGAGGACCAAACACACCCGGGTAAAATCCGCAAAAACCCACAAAAAACCCCACTTCACACATCTATGGCAGTAGCAATTCTGTGGCGGTCGACGCCGAAATCCACGCGGGTGGTTTCCTTGGCCCTTTTCTGGACCAGTTTCACCATTCTCCTAGTGAAGGTGAACTACTCGAGGAACCCCGAAGAATCTCGTGCGTTGCACGATATCGTGATCCCGTATATCCAGCTAGTACCCCGGTACGCCATCTTCTATCCCTGGGTGTTCGTCACGGCCATTTTTGCGGAAATATCCGTGATTTCTTTTCTCTTGGCCTTTGGCATCTTGTACGTCTCCACAGGATATGTGGAGAAGTTCTGGGGCCACAGGGAGGTGTTGAAATTTATCGTGGTGGTCGGCGCCATCACCAATTTGTCTACTGTGGTGATCACGATCGTCAGCAACATATTCAGAGGCGATGTTTTAGGTATGGACAAGCCTCTAGGCGGAGGAGTTTCGTACTATTTCGGGTTCTTGGTGGTGTTCAAGCAGCTTATTCCGGAACACAACGTGGTGTTGTTCCAGGGCCTTGTCAATTTCCGCGTGAAACACTTGCCTTTTTTGCTGCTTATCATCGTGTCGGTGTGGTCCGCTATAGCCCAAACGCTCTACCCTGTGCTTCCGTCTGTGCTTTCTTTCTTCGTCTCGTACAACTACTTGCGGTTCCACCAGTCGTTTTTTGCGGACCCCCTCCTTCCGATCACCACCGCCAGCGGCGAAAACAGCAGTGCATACGTGGTGAGTGGAGATGCTTCCGATGCGTTCCAATTAGTGGAGTTGTTTCCGGGCGTGGCTAAACCGTACTTGGGGCCAGTGATAAACGCCGTCTACGACACCAGCGTGCTCTTAGGGATCGTCACGCCATTCAACGACGACGCCATAGAACAGAGTAATATGAGAGTACAGAAGTTTTCCGAGCAGGTGAAACAGGCCAATAGTCTGATGGCGAATTCGGTGGCGGAGCGGAGACGGCAGGTGGCGTTGCAGGTGATCGAGGACCGGGCCAGTCTGAGCTAGCTCGAGGAGAATGTGTATAGTAGATATATGGAGAATAGTGAGATGATGGGGGATGCCTCGGGCTGGTTCTCGTGTCCTGCCGATCGTACAACCAATATGTATGTACGACAGAAACAGGGAGAAAATAGGGAGAAAACAGGGAGAAGACAGAGAGAAGACATACATGTATGCCAGGGTTGGAATGTGCTTTTTTCTGGACTCTCATCTCCCAGCGACATTTCCAGCGATAGACACGTGACGGATTCCAGGGCACTACAGGCAACCTACTCCCAACTCTCAGAAACTTCAAAACATCAAAAACACCAAAAGCCCTTCGAAATTGAGAGATCGAAAGTTCTCATATAGAGTTTTTTAGTGCTGCCGCAAAAAAGGGGCCGTGGGTTCGTCCCGTGCTTATCTACAGCACCAGCTTAGCAGAGATGCTCACATGCCAAAGCTAGAAGTTTCCAAGCCTCAGCCGATTCCTCGTAAACTAGCGAAACATGGCTTTCTGAAATGACTTCCCCAAAATAGCACGTGCTAATTTTTCCCGTCTTTGCCTGTTTCTGCCCGGACCACGCGCACGAACTTCTAGCGAGCAGCACGTCAATGGGAGTCTAATTAGCCTGTGGTGCCGCGAGTGCGTGCTACGAGGAAACTTCAGAGGCCACGTAAAACGAAGCACTTTTCGATACTTACTCGAATTTCCCAAGGCATAGCGTCCTATCACCCTCGTAAAGACAACAAAATAAAAAAAATGTATATTTTCGCCATCTTTTCCCATATATCCTGTGGCACCCGACCACTTCGGAGTGTAGGCCCCGTGAGATCTGTACAGACAGACTAAGTGGAGGCGCGAGCCCAGGGCCAGGCGAGAAAAAACTTTGACCAACTACTCTTGTAAAACGCACCCCCATAAAAACAACACACCACCCTTTTCGTCTATGTTGGGTGGAATGCGCTTTCGCCCCAAGGGCACGGCAGCCAGCCTGGCCCCAAAGGGCTACTTGCCTTTACCGGCGAGTTTTCCCCGGTTGCGGTCGTACCGTGATAACAGGGTGGTGACGATCGCAGTAGCGGTCTTTCTCTTCTGGCTCGTCAACCCACTCCTGTTTTTGCCACATTTCTACCGCCACTTGCCGCGGTACCCCTCGGGACACCCGCCAGGCACGCGCAACACAATCACGTCGGCGTCGCCGTACATTTACCCGCCGATCGAAGACGCCGACATCTTGCGCCGGCTAGACATCAACGAGCTCATACACACACCCACGGGCGCGGGCGGCAGTGGGCGCCGCTTCGAGTCGTTGAACTACCTCGACGACGCCGATCCCGTGAAGCAGAAAATCAAGGAAGACAACGAGAACCAGGCGCTGGATGACGCACGCGCGAAGAACCACTTCAAGAACCAGCAGAAGATCGTGTACAAACCCAAACTGGGCGCGAGCTCGCCTAAGGTCGTGGTGGTCACCGCGGTGGACTTCGACAAGTACTCGACGAAATCGCTCGCGAAAATCGTCCAGAATAGGGTCAACTATGCGCACGAGCAAGGCTACGGCGTCTACGTGCGGTGGTACCAGGAGTTCATTCCTGAAATGGACTCGTTGGCGTACCTCGGCGACAAGGAGCGCATAAAATGGGCGCGGCTCTTCTGCTTGCGTGCGGCCATGTTTGCGTTTCCCGACGCTGAATGGTTCTGGTACTTCGACCAGGACGGAATCGTCACAAATCTCAAAGTCGACATCCAGCCGTACTTGTTGGAGCCCGACGCGTTGCGCGGCGCCAGTCTAAGAGAGCAGCCGGTCATCCCGCCCAACGGACTCATCCGCACATACAAGAACATTCAGCCGTCCAACGTCAACTTCATCTTCACGCAGTCGGACGTCAAGCTCGAGACCAACTCGTTCATCGTGCGCAACAACGAGATCGGGCGCGGGTTGATCGACACCTGGCGCTCCAAGCTCTATTTGGACTACAACAACTTCCCCTTTGGCCCGGACTCGGCCATTACACACATATTGCAGTGGCACCCGTTTGTGTTGAGCAAGACGACGATAGTGTCTGCACGCACAATCAACTCGTTCTACGATGAGAAAGTGCCCGTCGAAGATAAGGCCACGGACCATATGCATTACTTCCCGGGCGATCTTCTTGCGCAGTGGTCGACGTGCCACACCAGCACGGTGTGCGAGCTGATGTTGCAGAAAGTGACGGGCGACAAGGAGTGACGCTCCGTTTGATAGAAATAAACCTTCATTAGCACCTGTGCTGTAGTTTCGGTTGCTCGTTGATCTCGTATTTTCATCATTTTCACTTCTGTTCGTTTTCGATGATAGTATTATTTATATATTTTTACATGGTGCGTAGCATTTGTTCGATCTTTTTTCATGATTGGCCAATTCGATGTTGACATTTCCGTGTGACCTCACTAGTTCAGGTAAGTGTCAAGTTCTGAGATCAATGCCGTGCGCTCAGATCTCCTACTTGGCTACTATCTACAACTGATTTAACGATAGTAAATGTACAACTGAAAGTATGAAACTAGAAGATAAAGAACCTTCATGGAACGACGCTTAGAAGTTCTTCGTAGTGTAGGTTCTGGCGTTGGATGGAGTGAAGGACCAGAAAGTGATCTGCGCGCCATCAGTGCTCCACCACGAAGATACCTTTCCGGTATCGTTGTGCGTGGTGCCTCTTGGCTGGAAGATACCCTGGAAAGCTCCGCTCAACGAGGTACCAAGATCGGCAGGCACGTGGCTAGCGGCAATGGCTGGCGCAGCGATGATAATCACGAAGAGAACCAACACAACGAAGTACAACGTGCAGTACTTTCTCACCATTCTCTTTCTCAACTTGGCCTGCTTCAACGAGAAGATGGGTGGTCTGATGAGTCTAGAAGGCTTCAACCAGAACAACATGGTGGAGTGCCATCTGTCAATCAATGGAACGAACAACACAGGCAATTGAATGAACAAGATCAAGTGAGCCAAAACGAAGTCACCTGCAAACTCGGACATTTCAATGATCTTGGCACAGAACTCTCTGGAAGGTTGCGTGAAAGCCATGTATCCCATACCACTTCCGTACCACTTACCAGTCCAGAAGGCAGTGTTGGACTTGTCGTGCTTGAATTCTCTTGTCAAGAACAACAAGGTCATCAACTTGAACAAAGTTCTTTGAATGTAAATCATGGTGATGACACCCAACAACATTCTTGCGAAGTTGAAACTCTCCAATACCCAAATGACAATGAAGAAAACCAAGTGAACAATGACAGCAACACCATGAGCAACACCGGCAATAACTGCACCTGTCTTCTTGCAACACAAGCCCAACAATGGACCCGCGCAACACGCCAAACCAAGACACACAGCCAAACAACCCATGTCAATGGCAACTGGAGCCAAGGCACAGATGACAATTCTCACAGTGGAGTTGACAAGAATAGGATCAGTCGAATCTCTTCCTGACACGGACCAAGAAGTTACACCAGTTTGAGCGTTAATGAAAGTGTAAGCGACAAACAAACCCGCTGTGTAGAAGACACAAGGAAAGAAGTCTGCAAACAAGATGTTGGCTCTGTGGGCTCTCGAAGCGTCACCTGCAGCCTTCTCAGAAATGTCGCCAGTCAACTTTCTCTTGAAACCGGTAACTCTCGATCTGGAAAGCTTGACGTATCCGATCCAAGAGTTCCTGTGCCACTTAGTGTTACCACGCGAGAGCCATCTGATGAAGTCACGGTAGTCAAGGAAGAAGTCCTCCCAGGCGAACTGATGAGGGTTGAACACAAATGGAGAGAACATCAAAGCAGATAACGATGCCCAGAACCACAACAAGGGAGCTTGCCAGTGCGCAACGGAACCAAACAAAATGATCAACATCGATCTCGCGCCCATGTAGATGGAAGAGTCAGCAAATCTTGAGAACAAGATGGAGAATGGAATACGAGATGTAGCAAATCCTCTTCCTGTGGAGATATATCTGGCACCACCGACAGTCAAATCAGTAACCAACGAGGTGGAATAGATTTGGGCAACAAAGACTTCGAACAATGGAGACAAAGAAACAAAATGTCTGCAGAATCTCTGAGTGGCCTTCCAAAGACCTCTCTCGATCAACTCTTGAACAGCCAATGGGATAAACGAGATAAAGAACACAATGAAAATGGACAAAGTATAACGTCTGATCCAGTCAATGGCAGGGTCCAAGTTGTAACATCCGTAAGGTTTCAAGAGATCAGTGATAGGAACGTTCTTGTTGTATTCACACAAGATAGATTCATGAGCCAAAGAGTTCAAGTTTGCCAAGACCAACATAAAGGTTTGCAAAGACAACTGAATAAACAAGTTGTTGATGTGGAAACCAGGATGTCCGTAGTAGAAAGACAAGAATCTGTCCAAAGGCAATTGTGTCGACAAGTAGTAGTACTCTCTGGACAACATCTGTTCACCCATACCAGCACCAATTTTCGTTGTGAAGTTACAGATCGAACCGAAACCCATATCTCTTCCCTTACCACACTGGTAGTACTCACAATGCTTGATTCTACCACCTCTCAACATGGCGTTCATACCGGCGTAAATATCTTCGTTCAAGTGCAATCCCTTTTGAGCCTTCGAAACACCACCTCTGGTCAACATAAACGTTGCGTTTAAGAAATCAGGATGACCATAATGCAATTTTCCACCAACTTGCGCCAATGTTCTAGCAAACAAAGTACCGAAAGTTTGTTCCTTACCAGCAGCAACATCACCCAAAACACCCGAGTTCTCAGAGAAAATGTACTCTCTGGCACCCAAGATAGCGACTGGCGCAGGTTGCTCATCATCATTTTTCTTCAAGTTTGGAGCGTAAGGGTTGACGTGTTCAACGTTCAACTCTTCGAACTCAGCCAAGACAGATCTAATCTTCAAACACTCTTCAAGGTAGTTATCTTGATTAGCATCAATCAATTGAATGTACTCACCTCTGTGGAAGATGACGGAGTGATTCTGGTTATCAGACTTACCGTCACCCAAAATTGGATTGCCCGACAATTGGACTCTGAACTTAGGACGACGTGTACCATTCTCTAAGACTTCACAATGACCATCAATCAAAGCGGAGAACACACGTGGTTCTTCATCCTCGTTCAAAGGAGGTTCTTCGTCCAAGAAGGCAATCTGCAAATCTGGGTAGGCCCTCAACAAGAACTCAGCGTTCTCCATTTCATCCTCCTTGAACTTGGCCAATCTTTGCATGGAAACAACAAACTTGAATTTTCTTCTGGCCATCTTTTCCAAAGCCATTTCCAATCCCTCTGGGTCACCACCAAAGTATTGAACCAATTCTGGGTTTTCCACACGGTACAACAATTTAATTGCTCTAGCGTAGTTCATGAAACCAGACACAGTACGGTACAACGTTTGAGACCTCAAAGAGGCCCAAATTCTTGTTCTCAAGGTGTACTCTGGTGCAGCCGACTTGAAACCGATACAGTAGAATGGCAAGTCATTGATCTTCGACTTCAAGCCATCCTCGTTGTCTCTCTCTTCTTCGTCGCCGTTTTCGTAAGCAGCAGTTTCCTCAGCCAAAATCTTAGTGTCTTTGACAAAACAGTCCCACTCAACAGGGTGCAATTGCTTCAAATACTCCAATAAAGTGACTCTCGAGAATTGATCGTCCTCTCTGATAATCTCCTTCAAAGATAACAAGATCTTCTCGGCGTAGTGAGGCGTGAAAACAGTGAAAGTGGGCATGTTGTCAACAGGTAAAGGCTCCAAAATAGGCGTAGCCAAAGACTGGGCAAAGAAAGAGATACGTCTCTCAGCTTCTGAATTTCTTGGGAAGAACTCCGTGTCAAAGTTGTTGTCATCTTGAGAAACGAAGAAAGTTGGGGCTCTCAAAGTTCTCTTGCCCTCAATTTCAGATGGAACTTGGTGGTACAACAACTTTTGGACGTGATCGATGGCCAACAAGTGCTCTCTGTACATGGAGATGACAATCGCATTCCAGACTTGAGAAATCAACACCTTGGGCTTGTACTTGATCTCCATTTCGGTGGTAGCCAAAATCTTGGAGTAGATTCTCTTTGGCAATCTGGTGAAAATGTTTCTCCATGGAGTCAAGATGGAAATACCCAAGTAGAACGAACGACCAATGGAGAAAACACAGTTACACACAATGTACCACATGTAAGTATCCAAGAAGAACAACAACATATCAACAAGGATCATCAAGCCCAAAGTGATCTTGGCTTGTTGCTTACACAACTTGTCACCAAACCAATAGTCACCGTTACATCTCATTGTCATAGTCGACAAGTTTCTGATTGGATCTCTCAACGACAAGGTCAAGAAAAAGTAGGATTCGGTCAACTTCGCCGCAAAAATGACAGTCCAGAGAAGGTACGACATCCACATATCCAAACCCTTCAACTTGTAGAAGTTAGCGGTAAAGAACTGCTGGGCAAGGTACTTTCTGGAACTTTTGTTAAGGTAAGGAGTGAACAAACCTCCCAAAGGCATGACAGCGAAGAAAAGCAAGGTGGCAATGGCAATGAAGAAGCCAACGATGGAAAGAACATGGGCAGTCTTCGAAATTGCACTCAAACCGGCCCAGTAGAATGTGAACACCACAGGGGCAAGGTTGATGATGAAAATCAAGATCAAAAACATCAAACGACGGGTAAGTCTTTGAGCACCAGCCCATTCTCTAGGAACGAACATCCACTCGAAGATTGTAGCAAAAATTTGAATAAGACATGCGATGATACCACCAATTGCAGGGGCAGCCCACCTAGAAGACGCAGTTGGCTGGTTGTTGAGCGTTTGAACGTAGTGCTGAGTGTATAACGTAGGGGCGTTGTAAGCAGTGTACATCCAGTAAACACAGATGTGAATGACCCAGATTCTGTTGAAGTTGGTGATGAAATGCAACCAAGTTCTGATCTCCTTGTAAGTCTTGAAGAACACGTTTTGCCATTCGACCTCGCCGATTCTCATGAATCTTTCCTCTTGAGGAATGTCAACCAACCTCGTTCCATCAGAGAAGATGATTCTAGAGATACCCTCTGGGTACCAAAACAATTGATTGACGTCATCGTACCCAATCACATTGTTGTGGTCCTTCTCACGCTTGACAAATCTACCTTCGTAGATCTCATAGACTTGAGATCTCAAGAATCTGTAGAGCGGAGTAATGACTCTGTTCAAGTAGTCACCTTCTGGAACAGGCTCTTGTCTCTGTTGGCATTGAGGAGACAACAAGTAATCCATGGCCATCTTGTAGATGTAACAAAGACACTCAGAGGTGAAACGGACTTGATTAGCCTCACCCCACAACAACAAGTAAAGAGCAATGTCTCTGACTCTTTCTTCAGGGGTCAAAACGTTCATCTTGGCCTTCCACTTGATCTCAGCCGCGTCTAAGGAGTAGTCACCCTCCAACTCGGAAGCCAACGCGTCCAAGTCTTGGCCGTGCTCCTCGACAGCCGCTCTAGCTTTCTTCGACTTCTTGGACGCTTTTCTAGCCTTCTTACCGATCTTGCCCAAGTTCATGTTGGCAAACCCGATAGAGTCGTCCAAATCCTGCTGCGAGGCGAAAAACCACTTCTTGTAGTTCGCGTTATCGCCACCGATGTAGTCAGCGTGCAACGACAACAAAGCTTGCGCAGGAGACATTCTCGACGATCTAGAGTCCAATAACGTCATGAAGTAGTCAAACATGTTTCTCATGGAGTCTCTCTGGAAACCAAACTTGTTCGTCAAGTCGATGAAAACATCCTCGATGTGCTCAATCTTGATTGGAGCCTGTGGGTCAGCAGACCACGCAGGGTAAGGCAAGTTCGAGGAAAGCTGGAACTGGGTGGGATCATAGTTTGGGTTCGCGCCGTAGATGGGCGTCGACGCACCAGACGATCTGGCTCCACCGTAGCTCATTTGCGAAGGCGTGTACTGAGTTCCGTACTGGTCGTAGCCAGGAGTGCCTGGGTTTTGACCGCCGTAGCTGAAGTCAGAAAACTCCTCGGGATCAGCCGTGTATCCGGCATTCGCCTGGCCATAGTTCTGGTAGCCCTCCATTTCATAGGGTTGTTGCTGATACTGTTGACCTTGATCGTAGTACTGACCACCCTCTTGGTACTGGACAGGCTGCCCTACGTCATTGTAAGGCCCCTGCTGGTAATAACCCTCACCCTCAGCGGCCTGCTGCTGGTTCGGATCGTAGTAGTTGTGATTGTTATCGTAAGACATCTATACGAACAGTTAGTAAAGATGATTTGCCGGCAGACAAAATCAAGCTGAAGTTCGATGGCTCCGGTGAGTTTGTGGAATAATTGGGAAATGCGAAGGGGGAGGAAAAAAACGGACTGGAAGCGGCCTCGCGTAAAGAGGAATCTTTATTCGGCAGCAGAACAAAAGTGGTGAGAATTTGCCAAATGTTTGGCGCGGTTGTCTCCTGGTGTTTCAAGAGATAGGATGATGGATAATGCTTGTAATAACCTCGAATAATGCTCTGTCTTTGTGTAATGGCAGATCGCCTCAGACGACGCTGATTGGTGGTTTTCGCCAAAAATAGAAATCCACAGGCTATCCACTTGGTACAGGAGCAGAATGCTGCAGGGAATATACTTGTTCCTGCATCCAGCAGATTCCCCTGTCCCATAACGGCCACCCACCAATCCCGCCAGCGCATTTCCCAATCGCAATTACCTATTTTCCAGCTATGTCGCCGTCAAAGCACAGATCTCGAAATCCGAAACACCTCGAACACGCTACTCGAGTTTCTTTGCGCAGAAGCTGCTGCGCCCATGCATCCTGTACGAGGCGCGCCAAAAAAAGAAACGCTCGCGCGCACGTGACGCGTTAAGGGCAGGAGCAGAGCAACAGAAGTCGAGACCGCGCGTACGGTATGTTGAGTAGCGAATTGACAGATCTGGCTTCGAATGAGATTGTTGCGAAGGGAATTGCGAACGCGTCACGTGACGGAGGCGCAGATCCGGCCCGAATCTCAAAAAATATGGCCGAGCCGCAGGCTCCCTCATAGCGGAATGAAGGAGATCAGAAAAACTTGGAGGAATTTGATGAACAGTTCGATGGAACAAATGGCGTAGAGAAATAAAGGGATCGATTCGGATGGATGGTGTGGGAGGGCCGCATTGGGAAGAGTGAGTGCTTGATTACCAGATCGGCTCACGGGATCACACCCGAAGAGCCACTGGATCAGCACACACACTTCGCCAGAACGGAAAAAGCGGACGATGCAAAGAGGCGTTTCCACGGGTTTCAGCTTGATGTCGTTCCGCAGAACTTTCGTGTTTCGAATTCACATACCTTTCGATAACTGACAGCGACGATAAAGAGAAGAAGAGTAGATCAAATCGAAAGTGCGCTCTTACGCCCGCAACGGACTGGTCGCGAGCCAGACACGACCCCGAAAATGGAACGCGCTCTGCGACATCTGAATCAGGGGGAACAAAGCAGTGCGTCTTCCGCGAATATTGCGGCATTGCCGAATAGTGCCATGCTATTGGAGAGCCCGACAGAATGCTTCGACTGACGGCGGCATTATTTTTGTCTTTGTTGTTTTGCTGGGTGCAGAACCAGCAATGGCGTTACGAGGACTACGTCAAAAAACACGAGAAAAAAAAAAACCGAGATGCTAATTAGTGTGAAAAAATTGGGTGTAGAGTGTATCGGTTGGATGTCTCTCGCAGGGACCTCATGTAGGCCCGCGCCCGTCGATGAGATGATAAGGCGACCACATTGGTGTTCATTGTTTACTTTGTTTTTAGTCATTACCCGGCAACAGTCTGGTTTCCATATGCACCACGATACAGTCGCTTTTGGCTTGTAACGATTGCACGGTGTCTGATTACGAGAATGTGTATGGATGGGAGTTTTTCTGACAAATCGAGCGCTCGCTCTGACAATCGCGTTTTCTTGACGGCTGGCGTGCATCCGGCGAGTCAGACGATCAAGCCCATGCTATGATGATGTACGCCAACATTATGAGTTTTTTGTTTTTTTTTTGTTTTTTCTTATTTTTTTTGTTTTTTTTATTTTTATTCTAGTAGACAACCGTCGGTGGTGCTGCGCAATCTACAAGACCGGCCTCTGCATTGACACATCTACCAACAGTATTAGGCACTGCCGCACGATTATTAGGAAACAAGATTTTGAGAGCATCAGAGTTGGGTCTAGCCCCTTTTTTGTGGAGAATTGTGGTGGAGAAGCAGAGTGCTGGCGATTGACGAGTGGAGTAGCAGGCACTGGAAACTACATCTCGTATGAACACTCACTGTAGCCACCTTCCATATCCCACTAAGGAAAAAGACATCTAGCTTCCCGGGCAGTCGTTGTACCATTTACCGTACTCTTTCGAGTGTTTCGCTCGACTAGGGATTCCTCGTTTTAGGACATCTTTCGTGAAAGTTTTTACGACGAGGACAAAGACCATCGTAGAAAGAGTCTTGTTGGTATCTATGGGGGTCGTTGCCCAGATCCTCCTCATGATGCGATTTGTTGTTGTATCCTGTATCAGTCCAGAAGTGCTGTACTGTGTGTATTGAGTGTATTTATTGTATTTGTTCAGTGTAATTAGTGCAGTTGGTGTATTGGTGTATTGACCATACCTGATACACTGCTATAGTTGGTATATCCACAATATCTGGTGAATCTGTTGGATCTGGAGACTCTTCTACAATTACCAACTTCGTCTATCTGCTCTCTGCTATCTGCTCTCTGCTGTCTGCTCTCTGCTGTCTGCTCTCTGCTGTCTGCTCTCAGATATGTGCTATATTTGATGTGTTCGGTATCGTATTGGCCATATACTGTGCTATTGTATTTGATATTATCATATCGGCTATCTGCTATCTACTTTCTTTGCCGCACTCACTGTATCTTCTATATCTCCTATATCCACCGTACTGCTATAGGTGCTCCATACCCCGGCGCACGCCTACTCCGTCCACCCCAACGCGGCCAACTCCTGTCTGATCTCGTCCTCCTTGTTGATCTTGTGGATTTGCGTCTCCTCCAACAGCTCGCCGCCAGCCTGTCTCATTCTCAACCCCTCGATGGCCCTGAGCTTCTTCAACAAAGACCGGATTTTTTTCTCCTCCATCGACACAACTCCTCCCACAACAGAACCGCCCTGCTCAGGCGCAGGTTTCTCCACCGGCGGCGTCGATCCCTCGGCCGCCTTCTTCTGCTCTCTTTTCTTCTTGTTCTTCGCAGCAGCTTTGCTCTCTGTGGGTTCCACCGGTTGAGCTCCCGGAACCACTCTTCTGGACGGCACAAACGCGGCGATTGGCTTGGTCAAGTTGCTCTGTAACTCCTTCTGGTACAAAGACGTGGATGCAGTAGACGCCCCACTGTTTCTGGCGTGCGGTGGTCTGTATGCACCAGCCTTCTTGACTGTTCCGGTACCGTTCAACGCGGCCTTCTTGGCTAGATACGCGGCGGCGGACGCCTGTGGTTCAGGACACGCCTCCAATTGTTTTAGGGCGGGGAACTTGTCGATTCCCTGTGGCTTCCACCCGATCGAGAACAACTCAGAATACTCCTTGTAGTACACCAAAGTGCCACTAGCGTGCCACACTTTCAACCCATTGTCCACACGCAACCGTGGCGAAGTTGTGGCGGTCAAAATGTACCGCCCACAGGGCAGCCACTCGCATACGGAGGTGTTGGCAGCCTCAAAAGTGCACACCTTCAGAAACTTGTTCTGGCGGTCATACACGTCGACGGTGCCCTGCAAATTCCCAAACCCAGCCACCAACACAAACCGGCCATGCGGCGAATAAAGTATGGTGTTTCTGGGGGCCGTGGGTAACGAATGGATGGCGTTACCACGGGCATCGAAAAATGTCGTTTCCGACGGCATGTAGCCGTACGACACGGCAAACTCCCTGGCGGATGGCGACCACGTGATGTCGTGGATGGGTCCTTCCCGCTTCAAGTCGATTCTCTCGTACGACCCGGCAATGCCCAACAAGTACAAGTTGGTTTCACCATAGTAGGACTTGTTGCTGGAATCGTGGTCGGTGGACGCCAAGGCTAGCAACGCCGTACCCAACGCGTTCCACTGCAACTGGCACTTCTCCGCCTTGAAAAACGTCTTGGAGCACACGGGTTGGTTGAAATTCGGGATGTTGTAGATGAGCACCTGCGCAGGTTTCCCACCCTTTTCCGGAATGAACACCGCCACCGAGGGGTTTTTGCCCGGACTCAAGCGGAAGTTCTGGAACGTGGCGCCGTGGTCCTGCAACTTGAACTTGTACGACGGCTTTTTGATGTCCAACGACGCCCCCAACTCGTAGAAGTGGATCTCCTTATTGTTGTAGTTTTTCGCCATCACCGTGCCGTCCTGCGTGAACTGCGGCTGCCATCCGGCCTGCTGCTTGTTGCTCCACTTGGTGGCGATTGCACGGGACTCCACGTCGTACACTAGGACGTTTTCCGACCACACCCCGCTCTCCTTGTTGAGCAATATGGGTTTGGTCCAAAGCGTCAAATACCGGCCGTTCGGGGAGAAGTGCATGTCGAAAGTTTCCTTGACGTCGATCTGGGCGGCTACTTCGTCATTCGTGGCGCCGTCTATCGTGGAAACCACCGTCACGTGTGTGGGCTGGGTGTAGGCAAAGTATGCACCATTGGCCGAGTACTGGGCACTGCGCACCTCGAGCGTGGGTTTTGGGAACGAGGTGATTTCCTCGTAGTTTTGGAACAAGTCTATGGACTTGGGCTGGCGGCCTGGCGGTTAGTAGATGTTGCTTCAGGATTTTTAGGGGGTTTGTGGTGTGTTTTTAGCGGGGTAGGAGCGGGGCCATAGTTGGGAGGTCTAGTAGGGCCGGGGTCGACTCTGGGCCAGCCAAGAAATGCACAGGAAGGTCATTTTCCGTGGGGTTTTGGCATTTACGGTGTTCCGGGAGTCCCCTTTGACTGTCCTTGCCCTGTCGGTTACTTTTTCACGAAAATGGCGGAAAATGGCCCTCCATCACTTCTTTGCTCCCAATATATGAGACCCATCGCTGACCAGAGGCCCGGTCCGAAACAATGTCTACCCTGCTCCGTCACATTTCGCGTCCCCACACACATTGTACATACAAAAAAACTGCGTGTTTATCGACATTTTGCGTGCTGTCGTGCTGGATCTGACTTCTGGCTTGGCTTGTTCACAGCTGCCTCGTTGAAAATTTTTGGGGCGCGGCCTCCGCAGTTGGCGTGGGTTTTTCGCTATGGTTTTCTGCACCTGGGGCGGCGATTTCGCAGCCGCAGAATGGACCAGTACGTGAAAGTAGTATGTTCGGTGGTGCAAAAATATGGGAATTGGACGGTTATGGAACTTGGCGGTTGGACTTATTTTATCCTTCCTTCGCTGTGAACGGGCGTTTTCTTGGCGTAGTAGGGGCTGAACGCTAGTAGGAGATTGGGGTGCCATGTCTCGGGTATCCGAATGGCTGAGGACATTTTAGGGCCACTTTATTGGTCTGGTCGATTCAAAAGCATGATTCTGAAGACCATTTTCTCTTCCAACGGCGACTGCTATGCTCAGGCGTCTCCCATGTTCTGACGCTAGGATAATCAAAAGGTAATAAAGACCGGCTTTCTCCCGTACTGACATAGGACATGTTCGACGGCTCGAACGTCTTCAAAAGTAAGGAAGCACATCTTTTTTCCACCTAAGCAGGGTGCTTGCGAGAGTCCATAGCTGCTTCACTCATGTGCAAGGAGTGAAAGAAACATGCTACCTTCTGCCTTTCTTTGAATTCAGCGCCGCTAAGCGTACGCCTTCTGACGTTATTTGGCATCGAGATGTCGGCATTGACTTGCTTACAAGAAACAGACTTGAACAAGGTAGTGTGCTCGCAATGGGCTCTCTCGCTTCTGCCTCGTGGAGCTGAAATGTCCAAATTGGTAACCAACAGGTGGGAAGTTTGACCTCTTTCGTGGCTAGTCTGTTTCCGTGAATGAACACACCTTCGTTGTCATTGGCCATAATTGGAACGTCGATACTGGCTGCCAGGTTCAGGGGGATAACCAGGCACTCGAAGAATGATCTTGTACGAACAGGTTGTACCTTCAAAAGCCTCGTTTCGACTTATTCATTTTTATTTGCCGAGGTTCATATCTGAAGGAACACTCGTGGATGTACAAGATCCCTGATTTTTGCCACCAGAAGCAGCAGTGGCTGTTTCTCCGGATTTCTGTCTATAGCTGTAAGAGCGTTTCAAGAGGAGACTCAGCATGGTACCCAAACCGGACTCTATGCTGCTTTTGATATTCTTGTACTGATCCCCTGCAACGCTCCACATTCTGACAGTATTTGAAAGAAAATTCTTTCCACATGAGGAATGGACTCTTCAATGTCCAAAACACTATTGCCTCCATTCTACGTCTCAAACGACAACCCTCCCCACAATAAGCAAGGTAGTCATACGATCATAAGAACGATATGAATATTGTGATTAATTTCGTGATGACCATCTTGAGTACCATGCGGATTATCCTGATATCGTCATGGAAGTCATCAAGGTTATCCAAAGATCATGTGATCGCCATAAGATCATTGAAATATCACCTAAAGCTCACATGGTCATCTCAAGGACGTCTGAAGCACCTCACAATATCGTCATACGACCATAAAGATCACCTACAAATCGCCGCAAGACTGTCATGAAGATCGCCATAAATATTACCCTCCTCTACATCTCCTCTACATTCTCCCCCATTCCCATCCGTTCGCCCGCCATGGCATGCCCTGCCTGCCACGCCTGGCCGAACCATTCGTGTGCGTCTCCCGCAGCGTACCCCTGCTCCACCATCAACCCCATCTGGTAGAACGCCTCCGGGTACGCAAACTCCTTGCATGCTCTCTCGCACCACTGCACTGCCTTTTCAGGGTCGGGGTACGGGATGTGCTTGCTGGCCCCGTTGGAGCCCCGCATCAACCAGCGACTCAAGCCGAGCATGGCCTCGGGATGGCGTCTGTATTTTAGTGGTGAAGACGATGCTCGCATGTACCACTGGACCGACTTTTTAGGGTTGTGGTCGCGGTTCAACTCGCCCTCCTCGTAGATTCTGCCAAGTCTCACTTGCGCCTGGACGCACGAGAGCTTCGCTGCCTTGTTGTAGTAGGACAAGCTCTTTGAGTAATTCACGGGTGCGATTTCCAAGGATTCCACCACAAACGGGTCGTCTGCGGTGAGGTCGCCTGGATATATGCCCTCGTAGATCTTGCCCAACTGGAACTGCGCCAAACCCACGATTTCCTCGAGCTCGTCCCTGTCGGCCCCACTGAGCTGGACGTCGTTGGACTGCATGTCGATGTCGGCCAACTTCTTGAAGTACGAGAAAAAGCGGGTCAGACGCACCTTGGGCACGAGAAGGTGGATCAACGCCACCTTGTAGATGGCCCTGTTGTAGCCCATTTTCGCAGACTCCGTGTAATTCTCCAACGCCAAGTCAAACTGGTCCTCGTCCTGCTGCGACTCGTGGAGCTCGCCGAGTTCGTAGTAGGCGCGGAAAAAACCGGGATTGTTTTCCAAGCACAAGTGGAAGAACCGCTCGGCCTCCACAGGGTTCTGCTCGTAGTTGAAATCCTGCCCATATCGTTCCAAATACGCGTTCAGGTGGAGACACCCTTGTATATAGCAGGCCTCGGCAAAGAGCTTCTGCGACTCCTTCTTTTCACTTCTCGACAACTCCTTCAAGAGCTTCTGTAGGTGGTTCACGGACGACCGGATGAAGTACTGCTTGTTGTCGGTGACCTGCTCTGGCGAGATGCCCTCGCCCTTGATGTTGATGTACGCGAAAAGCCGGTTGTTGGTGGCCGCGATCAACATCTGCAACCACTTGAGCCGGTACTCGAAGGTCTTGTTTCCAGACGCGATGATTGTTCTGAGCTGCACGAACTCCTCGATTTTTGCATTGATGAAATTGTCGGTAGACCTCGGAATAGAACCGGGACTGCCGTTCTGGTACGTCGCGTGCAGTGCTTGCATGTGGAACTGCTGCATCTGCTGGAGCTGCTGGAGCTGTTGGATCTGCTGTTGGATCTGCTGCATGTACATGTCGCTCATGGGAATGGTGCCAGTGCTTTGGCGTTTGAACAGCGAGAGCTGTCTTTGGAAATCTGGGCCCATATTGGGCTGTGACACAGGTGCAATTGGGGGAGGAGGCCCGGCCATAGGAGGCAAGAACTTTTTCTTTTTCTTCGACGCTGCGGAGTTTGCTCTTTTCGCAGGCGTGGCCACCCTGCGCAAACTGGGGCCCACGTTGAAGTGCTTCTCGCTCTGGAGCGAGCTGTACGAATGGGAGGACGCGTTGGAGGTGTTTCTGTTTAGTTCGCCGTTACCCGCATCGGCCGGCTCGGGCATCTCGTAGTACTCGTAGTCAGCTACACTTTGGAGGTCGTGCGTATTTTCAGGCACAATTTGGGGAGCCTCCCCTGATTTTGGCTTTTCGTGCTCACGTGTGTTGAGTGTGGAGTCGTCATTCGTGGCCTCGTGCTCGCTTTCGTCGCTCAAGATAAACGCGGCGTAGTCGGAGATCTGGTCGCCCTCTCCGCCTAACGACACCTGTCTTAAACGAGACGCGACCAGTGCAGTTGATACCTGGCGCGGGTGCAGGTTTTGTGGCACGGGAGCCTCGAAGCTGGAGTCAACTTCGTCGGTTTCGTCGGTTTCGTCGAAGCTGGTGTCGGCTTTTGGTGCCGAACCCACGTTCACGGATATGGCCCGTGCCTTTCCGAGTTGCTTTCTGAGATCCTGCAGCGGCACGGATGCCGAGCGGTTGGACTTGATCGTGGACCGGCGCGAGTTGAGCAAGAGGCTGTTGCGGGAGTCGGCAGTGTGCATTTTGGTGTAGAAACGCTCCGTTGAAGTATTAGGCAGCGGCTGTGCAGGCGCCATTCCAGGGTACATGTTTCTCTGCTGCAGCGGCTGGCTTGGCTGCAGAACGCCCTGCTGCCGCTGCTGCTCAAGGGCCTGGTAGTACTGCTTCCACTGCTCGTAGTAGGGGTGGTTTCGGGCCGGGCTTATCTCCGAATCTCCGTCGGAAGTGGCCTCCGAGCCCTCGTCACGTGAGTCCTCCGACTCCTCCAGCATGCTGATGTGGGTGTCGTCGGGCGAGTAGTGGTTCTGCGGCTGCTGCAACTGCGGCTGCCAGGAGTGGCGGCTAGCAGGCGCGGGCCTATTAGTAAGCACTGGCTGCTTCTGCGCAAACTGTGTACTTGTGGGTGCAGCCCGCAAACTGGCGCCGGCGGCTAATGCAGGGAGCTTTTGTGGCACGACTTGAGGTGCGATATTTGCTGCCTGGCCCTGCTCTAGACTGAGCTGCGACAAGGTCAGATTCAGTGATTTGTTGTACTGGGGCACGACAAACGAGTCCCTTTTCTTCTCCACCGCCGGTTGCTGGCTCGCTGCCACGGGCATGCTGTGGCGTATTCCGGGGAGCCCTTTTTGCTTGTTTCCAGGCAGCGTGTCTGCGTTCCGGTGGCCGGAATCTTGCAGCGAAGCCGAGGAATACGACGTGTGCAGAAAGTCGCTGGTGGACGACAGAACGGAGGCCAGCGCCTTGGTGTGTGACGGCGACGGAGTCTGCAAGGAGCGCCTGCGGTCGCTATCGTGGATCCTTAATCTGGCAAGTATGCCCATGGTGAAAGTGTGGACTAGAGCAAATGCAAGTGAAGAAACAGGTTGAGAAGCGAGTGAGTAAGCGAGTGAGTAAGCGAGTGTTGGCGATGAGTAGTATAGATCTGAGAACTGTGGAGTCTGGATGGCAGGAGGAGTCTAGTCTCAGGGTCCGGTGATTTTCACTTGGTGCAAGCAGTCTATAGTTTTTTTGCTCTTCTGTGTAGGCCCCAGCCGAGGGTTTTTTTTAGAACAGCGAGGTGCTACGTTTTTGCCGGTTTGGATCCAAGCGTCAATACGCACCTGCGTGCCTGTGGCTGAGCGACGCACAGCGGGTCTCTGTGTAGGGCGAATCGAAGCCAGGAACCGGGGCGCTGTAGAGGCTGGGAACTGAATAATGCAGCAGTAGCCGGGAAATCTGAGCTCGAGCTCGAGGCTGGAATTTCAAGATTTTTGGTGCGACTTCTGCACCGTGTCTTGCAAAGTTGGTGTTTTTGTGGGTCTGCGCACGAACCTTAAATTCCTCACTTTTCTTTTCCACGGCATGGCTGTGCTGGACCTGCCTCCCTTCACCACACAATTACCCACGAAAGAAGCCCTGAATATTGCCGGAATGTATAACAAGAGACAACGTGAAACAAGAACAAGCCTCAAAAACAAGCCTCAAAAACAAGCATCGACCATGCTTGCTGTTGTGTTTGGGAATTCTCACCTACTTAGTGGACTGTGGAGCAGCAGCACCCGAGAATGACTCGTGCAATCCCATAGTCTGCCAGAAAGGGCAATAGCGACCGGATTTCACGTTGTCTTTTTAGTATAGATTCCTTTTTCCCCGCGGCCGTTTCGGGAACCTCTCAATTGCTCGAATATTTTCCTCCTATCAATATCGGTGTCCGCTCGAGTTGTTGCAATTATTGGGCTGACCTCGCCTCTGCACCTTCTCCAGTCTCATTCCTGCGCCGCGGCAAAACCCATTGCCCGATTGGTCGCTAAATTGCTGGGTAGCATTGTGGGAAATGTGGACAGAAATAGGGCAACAAACTCCCAAATTGGGTAAAAGTTCCCACGATGAGATGCGCAAAAAAGCATTTGCTGTATATTTCAGAGACCCCTTTCTTCAGGAAAATCGGGGCGCTGAACGGCCACCGAAGAAACTCTGCGCCTCGTCTGGGTCTGCCACGTGCGACCGGTAAAAATGGCCTGGGGTTCTGCTGAGCGACGTAAGCGTACGAGGTAAAATGTGGCATCACGCCAGGAGGTTGAAAACTTTTCTTTTTGCATCTGGGGCGTGCCACGAACTTGGATATTGTTGGGTGTGTCTGGCGGTGCTAGCAGGCTATTATCCACTATTGGTAGTTACTGTGGTTGGTGGGCATCGCCTGCTCGCGGACTTCTGGTCTGTAGATATGCAACATGGGCAGCCTTTCAGTATGTGGGCAGCCTTTCAGTATGTGGGCAGCCTTTCAGTATGTGAGCATTCTTGGGTGCGAACTGCATTGTGTAGATGGATTTCTTTGGATTACGCTTTACTTAGTGATGCTATTCTAAAGTGTAAGCTGAAAGTTGGTCAGATCAGTGACCACTGGTTCAAGCATGAACTCACCAATCACTCACTTTTGAACCATAGTCATCACTGCTACACCTCAACAAAATCGAAAAAAAAAAGATTAGAAGGAAATCTGGGGCTAGACACTTCAGTATCGCCACTACCAGTTGACTCTCATTGCACGACATGTTGGTAGAGGTTGTCTGTATTAAGACAATCAATATACACAGACTCTTCTACTCTTTTTTTTCTTTTTCCTATCAATCTATACTGGCCGCGACTGGGCTACAATGAAACGTCTGTCAATGCGGCCTAACTTAGGTGCTTGATTACCAAGCCTATTGAATACCGCAAAGCACAATGGATAATTGATCTCCCGTGAATTGAGCAGCTCACGCCCCACTTCCGAGGTCTTGATAACATCTATACTGTTGCAACTGACCTGAAATATCCATCGAAAAAAAAATTGTGTTCCTAGCCAACCTCTAAAGTACATGGTACGTTGTTCTGACTCCGACCGTCTCATCATTCTACAGTTCGCAGCCAGTGCACCCAATAGTCTCACAACAAAAGTATACTCCCAAATTTATCTTTGCATGGTTTTCTGTATTTCTTCTAATCAAGCAGTGCTCCATAGCTGAAAATTGCCCCATGATAACTTCTTGCAATCTTGCCATTGTGGTTACATGCACTGGTTCTGGCAGAACTCTCCAGAGCCACAGTAACAGATCTCAGTGAGCTCTCGGACTAACGAATCTCACTACACAACTCAACTCTCAACGTTGTATTCTTTGCTTGTTACTGCTCTCTGGCGCCGCAAAACCTCACCTTGTTTTTTTTCTGTGGCAGCCACACTTTCGTGCTTAGTAATAGCCCACAGTCGCCGCAACCCTAAATATGGGGTAGCTGCGCGATCGGCCTAGCAGCCGAGATTTCCTCACTTTCCATACTCATCCATAAACAAAATGCTATACCACGTTTCTGCGGCTGCGTTCACCGACACGAACCCGGACCTTTCCAAGGCCTTGTTCAATGCCTCGTCCGCGATTGACCTGGAAAAACTCGCAGAAAACCAGGTCTTGATCGCTGCGTTGGGCGTACCAGTGAATCCATCAGACAGACTCCAGGTGGCTGGCTCATACAAAACGCCAATTCACTTACAGCTTTTGGGACAGGACAAGACCGAACAAAAGGTCGCCATTGGCGGAAATGAGGGCTGTTTTCGTGTGGTGGCCGTTGGAAAAAAGGTGGCGCCATATAAAGTAGGCGACTGGGTGATCTTGAAACTCACCAGTTTTGGAACGTGGAGATCGCATGCCATAGTGGAGATCACGCCAGAGAACCCAGACCCACTCATTGTAGTTCTGCACGACCACGAAAACAACATATCCATGGACGAGGCATCCACCATCTCCACCAACCCGTGCACTGCATACCAGCTTTTCCATAACTACGTGTCTGACTGGAAGAAAGGAGACTGGATCGTCACCAATGCGGGTAACTCTTTTGTGAACAAGTACTTGTACCAGTTGGCCAACCACCACGGGGTCAAGACACTAGGTGTTATCAGAAAAAAGCCGGATTTCGCCGAGGTTTCCCAGGAATTACGTGGTCTAGGGGCCACCGAAATCATCACTGAAGACGACTTTGTCAAGGCGGATTTCCCCACAAAAACACTCCCCAGTATCGTGGGAGAAGCGAATGTTCGCCTTGCTCTAGACTCGCTTGGTGGCCACACTACCCCTAATTTGGTAGCGTCTCTTTCAAACGAGCAGACTTTTGTTAACTATGGGGGCTTGGCTGGGGGTCTTGTGCTGTTTTCGCCGGGTGTGCAGTTAGCCAAGAACATCACACTTAAGAGCTACTGGTTGACGAGAAATACCACTAGAAATCCACAACTGAAGGTGGATACGGTCAAGAATTTGTTACCTCTTTATAAGGATGGAGTTTTTAAACCGGTCAAGTTTGCACACCTCCCGTGGGACGGCACTGGCAGTCTCAGAGACGTGTTTATTCGGGCGATCAACGAGTCGGACCAGGGAAAACAGGTGGTCACGTTTCCGGCTAATGTTTCAAACTAGTACGAGGTGTGAGTTTATTGCGGAGAAGGAATAAGATAGACCAATGAGTATCACATAGCAATTGAAGATTGTATTTTTTTCCGGTGCTCCGGCTGTCTAACTTGGAAGACAAGCGGAAATGCATTGTAGGCCATTACCCCAACTTATGTATTTCCCGGCCGAAAACAATCGCACAAGAGGGCAGCACGTGCATTCCCAACGACGTATTCTCTTGCGATCAAAAGTTTCCTCGTTCATGCGTATGGATCTCTAGCGGTCCGTCATGCTTTGGAGTGAGACTCGATAGAAAGAACCATTGACCTCAAGTGTCATACACTTCACATTGTAACGCCAGGTTTAAATACCCTTTCGAATATGGCGATTGGTATAAAAATCGCGTCGTATGATGCAATATGCCCAACGATCGGTAATTGGACTTTCTGAAAGAGGAGTTCCCTCGCTTTCTGAGACGTGTAGAATTTCAAGACAATAAATAATAAGTAGGCCATGTAGATTTCCAGACTAGTGCTGGAAGTCGAGCCAGTTCCAGTTGTTCGGGCCTGTGGAGGGCTCGTCGATCAAGATTTCGTCCGCGGCCTCCAAGCCCCGGATATCGTAGCCATGCACGGGCGTATCTGCACCAATGACAAACTGGTCCAGCTGGAAGAGGTTCATGTTGAGCAACTTGTCGATCTCGTCCGCACCGTTAGACGCTGCGTTCTGAGATTCCGCTCCCCCTTGCGATGCAGGTGTTTGCATGGAAGACATGCGGTCGTATCCAAAAAAAGCGTCCTGTTGTTTCTGTGGACCCTGGAGCGCCAGGGTGGCCGAAGGCGCCGAAACGTGCTGAGACGGATTTGTGAACTGCGAGGATGGGACACTGAGAGGCCCCGAAGTCTCCGCCATGGTGTCGCTCATTTGAGAAAAAAGACCGGTATTCAGCGACGAAATCGCACCGTCCACCGACCACTTGAAGTTCGGCGGCATGCCACCGACCGGGGTCGTGTTTGTGCCCAGTGTTGTATTTGAACGGCCATACTGTTGGTTTTGCGGGCGTGGCGAAAACGCATTATTGGATGGCCGCAACGTCCCGTGGAGTTTGTGGAAAAGCCCGCACGCATTGCAGAGGGTCTCGCCCAGAGCCGTTTTTCGCCACAATGGCGTGGTTTTCGTATGGCAGTTGGAACACTCCAAGGACTTTGTCTGTGGCGACAGCAGCATTTTATCGCTGACGTAATGGTTGGACAAGGCGCCGGAGTGGCCGCTTCGCTGGCCCGAGGGCAGGAGCTTGTAGTCGTTTTTGATGGTGGACTCAAGCGAGTTGATGTACGAGCTGAGAAACGAGTTGCCGCCTGAGTCCCGCTGGAAGGTTCCGTCTGGATCCAGGTACGACGGCTGCATGGACTCCCGCTTCGAATTTGTGCGCCGCATGTCCGGCGACATATGGCTGCTACCGATGGGCGCCAGCGCAGAGAGCGCGCTTGTGGCGCTGCTGCCGTTTGTGTAGATGGGGTTCGGAAACAGCTGCGCACGAGCCTGCGCTTCTTTCCGGCCGGCGGGTACGCTGAAGCCGCCAGCGGCTAAATCAGGGGGGCTGTTTTTCGCCTGGGCCTGTAGGTCGTACTCCTCCTGCGAGATCCGGCGGATGTGTGCCACGTAGTCGAACTCCTCCATGTTCCCAGGGACGCCATTTTCGGGCTGTGCAGAAGTGGTGTTTTTCGCCACGGGTAGCCCCGTTTTTGTGGCCGCATGATCCTTGGCTTGTTTACTTACCCGCCCACTATTTCTGCGCAAGGACTTGCGGTTTTGGATGCGCCAGGCGATGTTGGAAACCCGCTCGTTGTGTGGCAAGTAGTTCTTGTTCAGGTACATCAGGATGATTTTGAGCGACGAGTCGTCCAAATCCTGGACGAGTTCTGAGATGCTGATCGGATTGGGGAGGTCCTTGGGCGGCATGCTGTCAAGATCCAGGCGCTTGTGGCTGTTTGTGTGGGCCTATTTGTGCTAGGGATACCGGGACGAGGAATTAGTGCTAAGCAAGGTCTCCTAGTAATAAAGAGATTCTTTCTTTCGTGCTTGTCGTCCGTTTTGGTGTGTTCGTCCTGTGGATGCTCGTTTCAAGGACAGATCGAAAACACTCGTTGGCACGCTTTTTGCGGGGAAGACAGAAGTGGTGACACGAAGAAAGAATCAGAGGGCTACGAAAAGCGGAAATTCGTATGTGAGATTACCGTGCGCAGGCTGCAGCTGGGCACACCTCCGCGAGCGCCCATGCAGTACTAACGCCCTAGCGATTACGGCAGCCCGGTATCTAAGAGAGAATGGGAGTGTACATAGGGCCATTTTCTATAGCGTTGCCTTGATTGTCTATGTTTTTTCGTGGACTATGGTGAGGGGCGATAGGTTGGGCGTTCATTCTGGAGTTGTTGGGTGGAAGAACATGAGTCGATTCCGGAGATTGTTCTAGAAAATGGTGGGCTTTGCGGTGGTCTATTAGACGGAATCACCGAGATAAGGTAAAGGAGGAAGCCACCAGGCCGACATTCTCCTTCGATTCTACTGATTTTTTATTTCGAACTTCTCCTTCGTTCCACCCCACCTCAACCAGCGTCCTGTCACTACCTGTGTTTTGTCTAAATATCGCCCGGAGGTGGGGAGGAATAGCCTGCTGAGCGTCCGGGCCCTGGCGCGGGGACCCATGCTCGGCCCAAAGTGACTGGGTGCGACTGGCCCAATAATGGGGCCCCGAGAGTAGGAATAGCAGGAACAAGAAACAAGGATCTGGAAGAGGCAGTTTGGGGAACGTACTTGGAAACCGTTATGGTACGTTTTGGGAAAGTTCTGGAATAATTATGTCCTTTTTTTTATGGACTATATCTTTCCAACCGTTCTATTGTTGGGATGCATGGTGGATCGCCGGTGACGGAAGCCTGGTCGCTCTGGGCCCAGACATCCACTAGACGAGCACAGCATATAAATGACACTGAACATAACACTGAACATATGCCACTGAACATCCAGCACAGGAGAGAAGGGTATAAAATACATCAACCCTTTCCTACTTTCGCCTTCCACGACCCTCCAGTATTCGTCTCTTTTCTCCGGGCATCTCATCTCATTTCGTGGTGCGGGGCCTCCGGGCCAGGGCTCAGGGCGGGCCTAGTAAAAGTGCCGTGCGCAGCCAGGCGAGAAAACCTCCCCCGCACTTCACTGTTGGGCTGCCAAGATGAAGCATTCTGGGACAGTGGTTTTGGCCAGGACAAAGTGGCAGGATCCGTGGGCGGACGTCGTCTTGGTGCTCCGGGTTATTTTCCGTATTGTCCAATTTCCGATTTTTGACGCCCAATCCTAAATAATGGCGCTCGGCGTCGTGTCTTGTATTATTTAAGAAACAGAGCACCTTTAGCGATTTCGCAGTTACGACAGTCGGTCAGCAAAAGGCACATTTCTATTTATTTTTGGCCTTGCCCAACCAGCCGCTTCCCAGGCACAAGCTTTTGCTTGTCCAGAATCCTCTTACAGATCTTGCTTTTATTAGTGAGTCTCCATGTAGTGCACTCCGGTACTGCGCGATGCATCTCCGGTGCCCATCTGACTACTGCGACATCTTAACTCTAACTAGTACTATTTTCCGAACAAATATGGCAGACAAAGCCCGTGACACCCACCAGTATTTGCGCCAGAAGGAGATCTACGCAGGCGTGGGTAACCCGGACACCACCCGTGACGAGTTCATCACCAACATTCACCGGGACACGCTCGCGTCGTTGGCCATGCACGAAAACTTGCTTATGTATAACTCGGTGGCCACCAACACGCACCCCAGTTTGATGAGACAGGAGCTTATTAAGAAAATGGTGCAGCCGTTACGGGAGAAAAAATAGATAAAACACCGATGAAGGGACGAGAAAACTGCGTAAAGAGCAGTGGCCCAGTTAGATCCACATACCCATGCACTGATTCACAGGTGAGACTGCGGTGCCCGAGTGAAACGGGATACCTGGAAAATAGAATACTGGGTATTCTTCTACTTCTTTGCCCTTGCCAGTCACTACTGCTGCAGGGTATAGAATGTATGAGGACACCAATGCACTTGCTTGCCAAGTGCTCATTGTCCAACTAGATTGCGCTTTTCGTTAGCTAGAATAGCTCTCCCAGCGCGTCCTCGATAGTACCATGAACCGGAGTCGCCGGCATCTGCTCTGGCTCATTTCGTCCACCCCATTAATACAAATCATCATTTCCTCAAAACATGTCGTTTTCGTAGGGGCAGTTCAAACTGTTGTGGCCATCACGCTCACACAAACCACACCAGTCGTCTCGCCCCTCACTGGGATCGATTTCTTTTGCCGGTTTATAAATAGGTAGCGTGCCGCCATCCGCATGGACGCTGGGAATGGCACCACCCTTTTTCTCAGTTTCGATTTTTCCGGGGTTTACGCTATTATCGCGTGATCCATAGATTTGACCTGGGGTTTGATCATGCACTGGGTGAACTGGATCTTGCGCTTTTGTGCTAAAGTCGGCCAATTTCACCTGGAGCGACCGCAACTCCGTCTCCATCGTGTTGTTCTTTTCCTGTGCAACCTCGTATTTCTGCAGCAAAGTGGTCATTTCCTGTCTGTGCAAACGCTCCACCATCTCCAAAGAGTTCTGGAGCTCAGTCAACTCAGAGTCGTCGTATAATGGTCTGGATTTAAGCTCCTTCTGGAGATCCTCTATGACTCCCTTCATACTCTGTTTTTCCGCGGTGAGTTCCTTTATTTTGGCCAGGCTTTCGATACCACCCACAGATTTTGCTGGAGCTTGCTGGGCACTCTCTAGCAGCTTGATTTGTTTTTGCAATTCTGCAAGTTGCACCCCTTTCTGGTGCCCACTCTTCCTCAATTCAGCGAGTTCTATCTCGTTCGCCCTCTGTGTTTCTGATAAAGCGGCCGAATTTTCCGAATTTTCCTTGGCGTCCTTGAGTTTTCGCTCAAGAGCGTCGATTTGCGCGTTATACTGCGCTCTATCGCGCTCCCAATCGTCCATCGATAAACCCACGATCTGGTCCAGAAGAATCTCCACCTCCTTCAGTGTGAAATTCTCCAACTGGATTTCGAGCTCGGTGATCTCCGCGTTTTTGGCCCGAGCTTTAGCCTGTGCGTCCTGGAGCACGATCTCCATAGATGTGACGTCCTGCGTGAGCATGTCCACTTTCTTTTTCAACAGCTGGACGAGTTCCGAGTCTTCGGCGCTTGCTCCATTTTCGGTGCTATCGGGAGTGGCACGTGACTTGGTCGCCTGGGCACTCTGCAATTTGAGCTCGCTATTTTCTGCTGCGAGCGTTTTGAGTTGTGCCTTATAGTCGGCAATTTGGCGCTTCAATTGGTCGTTTTCCTCCATGAGCGCGGTGATCCTGGGACCTTCTTTTTCAGAGCCGTTGCCGTTGTGGCTGCGGGCCATGACTTTCGCCATTTCTTCCTTCAAATCACTGATCTGCATTTCGTACAAATTTTCTGCTTCTTGCTGGGAACTGAGCATTAGATCTAGACTCAGGCGCCACTCTTCACGCGCACGGTCGTGGTCGTTTTTCTGTTTCTTCAACTTTCGTTCTTTGTCGTCGAGAGCCTTTTCGTAGTCCTCCAACACCGGATGTAGCTCTTCTACCGTCGCCTGAAGCTCCTGTAAGATTGCGTCTTTTTGGTCGCTTTCGCGTGTTTTCATTTCCAACTGCGCCCGAAGCTCGGCCACTTCAATACTGGACCCGTTTCCCGAGCTTTTCCGGGCTTTGGGCGTGACTTCTAGCGGCGAGCCGCTCATCTGCGACAAAGACCCACTAATTGCGTCTCTGCTTCCCGAATTCGTCCGCAGAAAAGCCCTCCCAGTATCTGGGAATCCACCATTCCCATGGAACACTCGAGGGCTCGGGCTGCTCCGTCTAGACGGCGTCGGCGTGTACACCGAATCACGTTTCAGCGCCACGGGACGGGTCTTCAACCTATCTGTGCCGGGTAGTCCCGGATTGGCCGCCCGGAGCCGGTCCCAGGGTAGAAAAAGGCCCGCCATCGGCTGGGACACCTCAAAATAGCGTATGCCGTCGACGTCGCCGTTGTTTTTGCCCCTCGAAACGGCCGCCGGACCCACGAGCTCGATTCCTCCAAAAGTGCCCGATTTTCCCCGGATTTGTCCGACAAATCGGAGCACGCCGCTGCCGCGGCTGGCCCCGGGGACCACCACGGTGGTGCCTACGAGATCGGCCATGTTCAGAGAAAAAAAGAGTGTTTAGTGTGGACAGTGGATCACTAGGGCGTATTTACGTGTGGTATATTGCATGCAGTACGCGAGCGTGGGCCGCTACGTCACGTGAGCACCAGCGGCCGGATCTTGCGTGGGGCAGCGCTGAACTTCGCAGCCATCTCGAACTTGTCTGCGACAGGCTCGTAGCCAATTAATAACAGACCCTCCTCTGGCTCGCGGTGGGTTCCGTGCACGTGCTCGTAGATATCTTCCTCTTTTTCTCGCACGTACTGCGCGAGTTCGCGGGCCTTCGCGTTCACCTCGTAGAGCACCTTCTGGAGCTTGTTGACACGGGCCACACTGCCTTGGCCCAAATCTAGGCGAACACCAAAAGGAAGAATCTTTCTGGAAACCTCTTCGTGTAGGCTCTCGACGTGCGCTAGTTTTTTCCGCAACTGGTGGCGAAGCATCTCCGCACGCACGTCTAAGGGACGCCTGCTGAGTTTGTCTGCCTCTAGCGACTGCTTGTACAACGCCAACTGCGTGACGATTTTCTGCAACTCTTCTTTTTTCTCCTCGGACTCGTCCACGTGCTGCATGAGCGTGGCGAGCTTCAGATCCTGGTGCCTTACGGAGACCAAAATGTCGTCTAGCGTGGCGCGGGGACCCGGTGTAAGTTTGAGCAAGTCGTCGAGATCGCCTAGGGCCCATGCGGCGGGATCGGCCAAGTCTGCTGTTCCTAGACTTTTTCGGTGTGCACTCGCGGCGTCCATGAGTGTTTGGGTTTTTTCCGTGTTCAACGCGAGGATGTCCAAGTTTCCCTGGGCGAGCTGCACGAGCTCGATGAACTTGCGAGAAATCTCGTCGTTCGAGGCAACAGACTTTTCGCTGAAACCACCGAATTTGAGAAATTGCACCTTTTCAATGATCTCTGCAATATCCTTGCCATCGTAGGAGACCTGTTCTTTTGCTGGTTCTGGTGCAGGGGAGTTTCCAGGTTTCGATATTGGGACTCTGGTGGCTAAAGCAGGAGGGGGCGAGCCCAACTCAAGTGGCAGAGCCTGTCGAGCCGGAACAGCACTTTTGGTATTTGAGTCTCTTTCTGTTTCTTTGAGACTGTTCATACCGGTTGTAGGCTTTTCTTGAGTAGCACTTGACGCTTGGTCAGGTTTGAACTGGGCGAAGGGCGAAGCAGCTGGTTTGTTGATGTTCATTTCGGCAAATGTCGACTGTTCTTGAAAATCTTCGTCGGAGGATTCCTCTGAATTTTGCAGCGGCTCAGAATCTGTTTCCGAGTCTTGGTTTTCCGAATCTTGGTCGCTGGACTGATTTATGGAAGTACCCTCGAAGAAGGAGTTGGAAGATCCCGATACCCCCGAAGCTTTGGGAGCCGCGTCGTTTTTAAAAGCGCCAAAGGTAGAAGATTTAGCATCAGTTTTCATAGCACCAAATTGCGACGCCTTATCTTCCGTCTTGTCAAGTGACGTTGACAAATCGGTCTTGAGAGTGCCAAAAGGCAGCGCCTTGTCATCGTTTTTCAACGCTGCAAATGGAGAAGCCATATTATCTGTTTTCAACGCTGCAAAGGGAGAAGCCTTCTCGTCCATCTTCAAAGAACCAAATGGAGAAGATTTGTTATCTGTTTTCAAAGCACCCAATGGAGAAGACTTATTATCTGTTTTCAAAGCACCAAATGGAGAGGATTTATTGTCAGAATTTCCACCAAACACAGGCGACACTTCAGAACCCTTGGTATCCCCAAAAGGAGACGGTTTCTCTTTGTTCACCAACCCAGCAAATGGCGAGGTGCCCTTGTCTTCCTTCGCCAAACTGGCAAATGGCGAGGTGGTATTTTGGGCACTTTGAAGACTGCCGAATTTGGAACTAGACCCGAATCCAGAGTACGATGCCTGGGTCTGACCCGAGCTGGGGGCACTTCCAAACGGTTTTTCGGGTTTTTGCGTATCGAAACTGGCCTGGCCAAAAACAGCAGAGCCACCAAAACCAGATCCCGCAGAGGCACCGAAATTAGAGCCAGCAGATCCAAAACTGGACCCACCGAAACCAGAACCGCCAATTTTTGAGCCGCTTTGTGCAGCACCGAAACCGGAACTGCCAAATGACGGTTTTTCTGCCCCCTGGCTCCCAACCTTGAAGTCGTTTGCGCCAAACATGGGTTTTGCGGAGTTAGTACCAAAGCTGGTAGCACCGAATGCCAGGGTTCCTGGTTGGGCCTGTGTGAAGGACGACTTCCCAAAAGCAGAATCCAGGGGAAGTCCCGAGCCCAAGGACCGGGCGAAATCGGGCAGCGTGATCGCGGGGGCCGTATCAGGGGTTGGGACATTTCCAGACGCTTCAACAATTTCACGATTCTCACGCTTTCCACCATTTTCAATAGTTCCAGGTAGTCTGGCAGCGGCACGCTTTAAATCAAGCGTGTTCTCCCTCACACCCGTGACGTCGAAAATATCCCACGAGAAAAGATGGCCCTGATTGTTCAAACACAACAAGCGTGGCAACACTCCCACAGCCGTTTCTATCAATGGGCTTGGGTTTGTGACCGTACGCCCGGTGCCGCTGAAATCAAGCGCAAAACCAACAGGAAGCGTGTCCTCACCAGATTCATCGTCCATGGGCAATTCGGCCCTGTCTGTGTCGTTTGCCTGGAGTACCAAGTTCGTACTTGTACCGCACTCTAGAGTGGTGATTTCGGTCGACAAGGCACCGGTAAAAAAAGCAAGCACGGAGCCCCTGGTCCAGTCCAAAATGGACGCTGTGTACGTGACTCGCGCACGTGACACTTCGCCGAAAGCAGGGGGCACTATAAGTGCACGAGAAACGTAAGAATCTGCAGATTTTGTCACGAGCGTGAGTATTTCGTCTTCCTCGCCATCGCCTGGTTTCGCTACTAGGAGCCAGTTTTGGTTGTCGATCGCGGAAACAGAAAAAACGTCGCCTCCTTCGGGCACTACGTATGAATCCAAATCTGCACCATTAGTGGCGATAAATCTGAGCGTGGGCCCCGAAACAGCGGCGATTTCCGTGCCGGCGTACGTCCACGCAAACGCATTTACCCCTGAGACCTTTTTTTCGGCGCCGTTTTCCGCGATATGAAGGTTTTGGGAAGCGTCCAAGTAGCAGTATAGTCCTGCCTGTGAGGGCGACGGTTCGAGCGCCGTCACGCTGGTGTTCGAGGTCAATTTCTCGAAATTGGCAGAGCCATCAAGGAGGTCAGCGGTAGCGGCTCTTTGTGCGATCCCATCTGCGATCACGTACAAATACTCGTTGGTGGAATCGAACCTAACATATGTAACGTTAGCGAGAGCCACGGCGGTAAAGTTTTCGCTGATACCTTGCTCGCCGCCGTCCAAATCGGCAAGCTTGCCTATGCCCACGTGCTGTGTATTTGAGGCAGCGTAAATCTGCTTTTTGTGACCCACATGTAAAAGTTGTAGAGGACGTTCTTTTGCTGCTGGGAGCTCGAAGTCCACCGGGGCCGCAAAGAGCAGCACACCCAGCTTTTTCGTCAGGAGACGGAACCCGAGGTCCTCCGAGTACGTTTCTTCTACCTCGGCACGTGTCATGGTGTTTGCCGGATGAAGGTGGGTTTGGTGGGACTTTTGGAGGTTGGTTTTAGGAAGTATTGACCGTTGGAGCTGTACGTGCGCGGTGCGCATCGGAGCCAGGGCCAGTGAGATATGGAGATATATTGGACGAGACAGATCTGACTAATGACTGGCGTTCAAGAAGAAAGAGACTAGTCCGTGGCAATTGCGTAGTTTATATCTTTTATATTTTTAAAATTTTTATCTTTTTTTTGGCTTCGCTGGGGACTTAGAGTGGGTAGCTAGATGAACACTGGGCGAGGCAGCGCATTAGGGGCCAGAGGCAGAGGTCGCAACGGGGCCAGGATGGGAATAAGTTTCTTGGGGAAGACAGAAACACGGAACGGGTGAAAAGAGTTAGGGTTTTTTCGGTATTTTTTTGAATATATAGGAAAGCTAGGTACCTTCACTTTTTTTAATTCCCCATCTGGGCCAATTATGAAGCATGGCTCACTGAAATGACACCTGTGGCCCGTGCGGAAATGGCCCAGTTTTCGTAAGCTTAGAAGAGTACGAGCAACGGCAGAGGAGTTGTTCGAGCGAATGAAGGGCCCTATTCCACGAAATGGTCTCACAAGAAAAACCAAGACGATTTCCAGACTTCTGCAATTGTGCTAACTATTGTAGTTCTGGAGACTACTCTCCACTGGCCATTCGCGTCCACCCTAGACCTGCTCTACGAAATAACGAAGGCATGATAACCTCGATGCTGACGTTTTTTTTTCTACTTTTTCCTGTTTTTTACTGTTTTTTACTGTTTTTTACTGTTTTTTACTGTTTTTTACTGTTTTTTACTGCTTTTTTCTGCTTTTTTCTGTTATATCAAAAGGCCCTATGGCCTTGTCCGCTTACAGAACCTTCCCTGGCCGTCCGGTAGTGTATTTCCAGATCACAGGCCCCACCTTCCTCGCGCTTTTCCACGCCGTTCCCCTCATTACCCCGGCCCCATCGCTGCTAATTTCAGAGATCCTGCCGTACTAGAACACCACGAAAAAACGCCAAAACCGCTCGTGCACAGCCAAAAGCACCTGAATACAGCCACCCGAGCTCGCCCATCGCACCCCCACGTTTTCCGCCAAATTTCCACCAACAGAACCCAAAACCCTAGTAGTTTCCGTTTTTTCTCCCTCTGCTTCTCGCCCCACAGCACGGGCCTCCAGACAGGACCGTGCGCCCGCCCCACACCGTTTACGAGTCCATCCTTTCAGATTTTCTCTCTTTTTTTCTCCACCAGATACCATGTACGGGTACCCCGGAGCACGTGCAAACATCCAAAATGCGTTGCTGGCGCCCGCTAACTTCAGGGACTCCGCCAGAAACGCCATCTACCAGCAGTTGCCCGTGCTGGTCACACAGCTGTCGGCGACGTCGGTGCGGTCGGCACCGTCGCAACTAAAACACTTGCAAAACTCCCTGAAACTGCGTGTTTCGCTGGCGCTGAGTGTTTTTTCGTGGGGCAAACGTTCAGTGCGCTCGGCGCCTTCGATGTACTCGTCGTCTACTGCCACCATTCCCGAGGACTGTGAACCCACCACGACCACAGTGGAGCAGCTTATCAACGACATTTTGCTCCACGAGAACTACTGCAAGGAGAAGCTTTTGGAGCGCAAAACGCAGCTCTTGCAAATCAGCGGCAGCCCGGTGTCGCCCGAAAGCTTGGCGCTCGTGGACGACGCGGAGTATGAGGAAATTAAGATATCGCTAGGCAGCGAACTAAACTACCAAAACGTGCCGGAATCGCTCGTGGATTGGAATTTGAACGTCACCCGCTGCAAGCTCATGGTCACGAGCATGCCCCTTGTGTCGTCGTCGCCTGACCTCGTCTATTCGAACCACTCGTTGCCCCTACTAGTGGGCGATTTGGCCCAGATCTGCCACATTGTGCTACTACAACCGCACATCACAGACAAGGAGCTTATCCACACGTTGTACTCGCTGAACCTCTATGTGGAACACAACTTGGATGCGCTGTTTAAGAAATCGGTGGCCGATATTTCGGTGAAACAGTCTCGTCTTTTACAGATTAGCCAGCAGCGCAAACACCTTCCTTCTCCGCCAATCACGTCTGCGGAGCAGTCGTACTTGAGCTTCAAGTACAAGGAAATCGCCATCCGCAACTATTTGGTGAACCTCGCTGCGGCAGCCACGACGGCATATGAGTACAAGTTGAAGAGCGACGCGGTGAAGAGGGACCTCAAGAGACAGGCCAACGGCGAGCGGAAAAAACTCACGAAAGAGGAAAAGAAGACACTCTGGGACCAGGTGCGCATGGACGTGTTTCGGAGGGCGGGGCTCGAGGAATAGGGGATAATGTGGATAGGGGGACAGGGGATAATATATTCTTTGGAGGATTTGAGGTTACCCAGAGACGTAAAGACGGATAGGAATTTTATATAACGGCTGCGCTTGCAGCGAGTGTCTCAATAGATGTGTTTAGGTAGAAGAGGGGTTGATAGAGTTGAAGTACATGTCTGGTTGTGATCTGTGGATGGATTTCAGGCCCGTTTGTGCGTTAGAGAGGAATTGCTTATAGTAGATTATCATGCTTGAACATTCACAACCAGCGGCAGGATGTATATAAGATATACATAGTTAACTATGTGTATGTATGTGTACTAAAGAAGATACTTTGTATATTACATGTCTAGTCTTATGGTCTTGCGGGGCTAATCAAGTGGGACATTTGTATTTTGAATTTTGATTTTGATTTGATTTGAAATATTTATAGTTTTCTCTATTACTAAATGAGCCTGTTCTCACTTCATCAATCATTCATGGTGATCTCCTAGTAGTTCATCCCGTGCACTTTAATTTCAGTCTTCGTCTCCAAAGTCATAAATACGACTTGGCACAAGCCATGTTGTGATTTGTTGAGATGGAATGACAGTGAAATTCAGAGTGGAAACACAAGGGCACTATTCGTTTCGATGCAAGCACTTTATTGCGTCAGAGAACCCAAGTTTATTGTAGAACATTCCCTCTCCATATTCAACACAATCGATTGATGACTTGTCATATCTCCACTGACCGTGTCCTGTTCAGTGAGCACCCCGGCTACCCTTTTATCCCTGTGTCTGTCTCCTCAGTACCCTCTTCTCTTCGAAATGAGCTTCTTCTGATTCTCCCTTCTGGCACTCTTGCTAGCCTTTTGGATATCGGCCCACTTCCGATCGAAGTATTCCGTGGACGTGTCGTCGTTCAAAAGTTCCTCTGCTAGCGTCTTTCCTCTCTGCTTCTTGGTCAAACGAGAGTAGAACTCAGTATTGCCTTCAACAATCGTGCCGGTGTGAAAGAATTTGGGGATTTCCCATTTTTCCTTCTTATAGTGTCTTTTCGGATCCAATACACTTCTGTTTTTCAAAAGCATCAAGTCCCGCTTCAATTCGGACGTAAGTTCCGGTGTTGACATGTTGAACCATTTTGCGCCGGAATCGGTTGGCTCCTCTTTCTTTGACTTTCTGTGGCCTGTAACTGGATCGTCGACTTTCACCACGAGCGACCTCTGCGCCTGCTTGTTTGTGGCTTTTTGCATGTATTCCTCGAGACCAGACTCGATCTTCGGGAGCTTCTCGATCTGTCGTTGGATTCTGTCAAATTCGCTCAGTTCATCGTCTTTGCTAGCTTTCGTTTCCTGGGCAAGAGCCTGGAACAACTGATCTAGCGAAGAGTCGGCCAAATCCGGCACCAAAGTATCGGTGTTTGCGGTTGAGCTCAGAGCGATGCTCTCAGGTGTGCCGGTTTCGACAGCGTCCGATTTTTTTGTAGCTTTTTTACCCATGTTGTGTTCTTGTGGTATGTGGGGAGCAAGCACGAGATGCGATGACTGTGAATAATCTGTTCATGCGATGGATAATGTGGGAGTGCATATATGTCCTGGGTTCAGTGAGCATTCCGTGAGCATGGTAAGGATTGGGCGAGGACTGCACAGGGAACGACCAACGAGTCAAGGGCTAAAACCACGTACAACAAGCACATTAACAGATTTGTTCGTGTTAGGAACACTCAGCTTTGATCATAATGTAGTCAATTATATCTCCATATATTGCCAACATCAATCTCGTATGTTCGTGGGTGCAATCCTGAGAGCTCCGCATCTTCTGACGGTTTCGCATTCATTGGGGGAGATAGGAAATCTTCCTAAGTGAAGAAAGGTATTTTGCCTTTAGCTCCTTGCTCTTAAACTTCAATCCTCATCTCTTCACATTGTCCGATCTTCAGTAACTCTCGATCCTCATTCCCTCACACGCCTCAGTAGCCACTCGAAATGTCGATACACTCGTGGACTTCTTAAACACTAACACGGACTTCTGTCTTTTGTCGGGATACCGTAGTGAATGGAGTTCTCAATCAAGTCATCCATGTAGCTACTGAATCCAGACAAGGCGGTGGTGATCGAAGGCACATCCATCACTGTGCACTCGGCAGTCGTGTAGTCGTACAGCTCGTTTTACGAGGGGAATACACCCAAGTGGCTACCCTCACAAACTGACCTCGAATGGTATTCAGAGACGAAGGCACCCTTGACTTGATCCTCGCAGGTCAAAGATTAGAGCCATTTGAATTTGGCTCATCTTCTGTATGATATTTCCCATTGCATCTTCCCTGGCGATCGTGATTCATGAGGGAGAAGTCGGGACATAACTGAAGGGCCAAAGGAAAACGTTCTCGGAAAATGCCACTATTGGATTTGCCACTCATTGCAATAACTCGTGGAGGTGGAGGCAACTGCAAAGTGGGACTAACCACTACCACCTTCGCTATCCCAATCATTGCCAATGACACTCCCAGTAACCTGTAACATAGACCTTAGTCTGAGGTGCCTATCATGGGATACTATGTAGTCACCACCACCTTCTCATTACCAATGACAGAGTGCCAACTGAAACCACCAAAACGTCATACCACTTCTCCATGAACGTAACCACCGACTAGAACCCTCGCTCTTCACCCTCCAGCCACCTAAGCGTCAGGTTCTATGCCCTCCCGCAAGATCACCTCGTCCGCCGTGTCCTCGGTTGCCCCCGCGACCCCGAGCTTGATGTTAGCGTCGAGTAACGCCTGGTTCACCGCCCAGAGCCGCCGTTTCTCGCGTACGGCGTCGTCCAACTTTTTCGTCACGATCTTGCTAACCTTCGTTGCCGTCGCAAGAGTCGCACGCAACGCCTCGTAAGTTTCCTGCGACGAGGCCAATCTACGGTGGGTATGCTTGGGCGCCCGCTGGTACGCCCCTAGGATGTACCGGGTCTCCTGCTGCAACGGCGCAAGATCGCGGTGCTGCTCCACGTCGTACCCCAGGATAAGCTCGTCGTCGTCCCCCTCGAGGTACTTCTTGTACCGGAGCGAGGCCAAGTCGTACTGGCGCGTTTCAAACGGCTGTCCGTACAAGCCCTCCAAGGTGTCGGTCTCCGCCAGCAACACGTCGACAAAATTCTGCGAAAACCACCACGGCACGCGGAGCTCGTAGTCCTTGTTCAACAACTGCGTGTACTGCTCGTCGGTGAGGCGCGACACGTCCACGTGCGAGATGTCGACCTTGCCCTTGTCGCTGCGGTACCGCATGAGCGCTATCGCGTCGCGGTGCTGGTGCAAGTCGTGCACGCCCTTGACGTGTTTGGCCAACGCGTCCGACCTGGTGAAGTGTTTCTCGCACTCCGGGATCGGGCAGAAGTACGGCTTTTCGCCCGTGTGCGTGCGGCAGTGCGAAATGAGTGCAAACCGCAGCGGCTGTTCCACAAAGTACCGCAAGCAGCCCTCCCACTGGCAGCTGTAGCGCATGGGCACGTTGGGCGCTGCTGGCGTGGTCTGTGCCAAGTGCTCGTTGGTCACGTGGGTGACTAGTGCTGCGAGCGAGGGGTGCTCTGGGTCTGTGCACGCGACCCACCGACACACAAACTCCTCGGCGGGTTTCTTGTCTCTGGGGTGGGACATGACGGGTTAGTGAAGTGTAGATGTAGAGGGGGTGATGTGTAGATCTAGGGTGTTATCAGCTGAGGTAGTAGATAGATGTACGAGCGTAGTAGACCTGATGTAGTAGAACTGTAGTAGAACTGATGTAGTAGGTGCTGATGTCGTTGATGTCGTTGATGTAGTCAAGCTTGTCGTTGTCGGCGTTGTTTGTTGTTTCCGCTTCTCTTGCTTCTTAGTCAGCGCTACTATGTGATTCGTTTCGCCGTTCGCGTTTCCTGTTCCGCGGTCTGGCAAAGTAAAGTCGTGCTCAAGGCGCGGACAAGAGTAGTAGGATGTGGTGAAGTGCGCGCTGGGCGTAGTCCAGGCTGCAAATTCGAGAAAAGAGTAATTGTGTGGGACCAGGTGTTTCTGCCAAAAGTATTGAAGTAGCAAGGCGGGCAAAAAGTGGGAACAACAGAGAAGCAAGGAAATCAAATAAAAAAAGAAGCATGGAGCCAAGAAGCAAAGATACATTTGGTGGAGCAATTATTTGGTTGGTACGTCGTTATCCCAAGAGGTGTTTTGCCATAGTTAGGGGAAAAGCAAACTTCAACTCTGAAACCTTGTACTTCAATTGTCAACTGGAATGTTTTGTGAGAAATTTGGAGCATTTATTAGTGCCTTTTATTCGTCGCAGATCGGCGTGGAAGAGACCCCAGAAGGTCTATGTGGAGACGGAACATATCAAAGGTTAGTACGAGACCTACGGGTTTTCAGGGAATATCTATACAAGAGTTGGATGAAATTCCCCTAAGTGCTCGGGCTACAGCTCGACCATTGGCTGGTTGATATCTGATTCAATGAATGCTGCGGAGAAGGAAGCAGTATTCAAATGGGTTTGTGCTAGCTTAGGGCGAGACTACAGTATCGAAAGCGAAAGCGAAAGCATATAAAGAGCACCTCACTGTTTTCTCCTCTTGAACTGTTATCACCATGATCGTCGTGTCTTTGTCAGTACGTAGACAGTTTAGGTCTTTCGTGGTTTGAGCACTCTGAAGAGACATCAGGAGATGAAATTGACAGTCTTCGTCACAGGTCCCATCAATAAAGGTAACGGCGGAGCCTTTCGTGTTACTCGTGACTGCAAAAGGAATCCATCCTGACTAGAGCATTCACAGCAACCTCTATATAGGGCTTGGCCCATTGATATATGCCAGAAACGCAATCATACTGATACGTTGAAACAGATGAATGTTGATATTTCTCTTGTGCTGGAAGCTACAGATGAAGGGCTTATTTCCTGGAGATAACCCTAAAGACAATTACCTCGACACTCTTTGTAAAAGGTGCGATTCAGATAATATAGCTATTCAAGGCCCCGAACTTAAAGATCCTGATTCAGGAAGCTTTAACGGTTTTCCGGTCCACTAAAGGAAACAAGAACAATGGCCCTGACACTCTTTTCCTTCAAGGAGCATCTTTTATCTGAGGGGGTATTTACAAGAGGGATAAAGAAGAGGGATAAAGAAATAGGATAAAGAAGAGGGATAAAGAAGAGATATAGAACAGACATAGAAGGGACATGGAGGAGACATCGAAATGAAGCAGAACAGAGATAGAAGAGACACAAAGTGATATAAAGAAGCTGAGATCGACACCATCAAAGCGCTTCTGCCGTAGCTTACGCCATTCTGGTCCATTCATCACCAGTCCTTCCATTGCCACCCTACTAGACCCAAAATCACTCTAGATATAAAGAAGAGATGCAAAGAGACATAGAGAACAGATAGACACGCGAACCACATCCTTTCATTTCAACACTACCCCCACCAAAGCCTTACCACTCCCCTACAGCCTGCACACCAATCCCTTTCACCATCTATTCCATACATCTAAACACCTACGACCTCCCCACCAAGTCCTCGTCCAAGCGCGCGGCCGGGTTCGTCTCTATGAAGTCCAACGACACCTTGTGGCCCAACAACTCGCGGATATTCGACACCCCGTATTTGATCATAGTGGGTCTTTCCAACGAAAGGCCCCAGCCCAAAACACGCAAGTTGGACGGCAAGCCCATGGGCGCCAACATCTCCGGGCGGAACATGCCGGAGTTGCCGATTTCCACCCACTTACCTAGCCCTTTATGGTACGCAAAGATCTCCATGGAGGGTTCCGTGTAGGGGTTATATGCGGCCTTGAAACGCAAACCGTCCACACCCATTTTCGAGAAAAAGTCCTCCATGAACCCGATCAAGTCGCCCAACGTGATGTCGTACCCTGCAAGCACTCCCTCGACCTGGTGGAACTCCGCCAAATGCGTAGCGTCTACAGCCTCGTTACGGAAAACACGATCGATCGAAAACAAGCGCGTGGGCTTTGGGTCCTCCGCCAATTTCTTCAACATCGCCGCAGAGATCGCGGTCGTGTGTGTGCGCAAAACCATACGCAAGGACTCCTCTTCCTTCCAGGGATAGCGGTAGCCAATGGAGCCGAACTTTCCGTCCTGGTGCACTGCTTTTATGTCGGCAAGGTACTGCTCGTCAGCGGGCCTCTTGGCGGTGGCGGGGTCCTTGAGGTAGAAGGTGTCCTGGAGGTCACGTGCCGGGTGCTGCTGCGGCACAAACAACGTGTCGAAGTTCCAGAACCCGGATTCCACGTACTGGTTGGCGGGCATTTCCGTGAAGCCCATGGAGAAGAAAATCTGGCGGAACTCCTCGCGCACCTTCATCAAGGGATGGAGCGCACCGGAGGGGGGAAAGGCGCCCTCGGAGTTGAAGTTGTACGGCTTGAATGAAGCGTCCTTCCACGACCCCGAAGTCACCATTTCCGAGGTGATGTCCGTCTCGTAGCTGGTGATGGTCAACGCGAACTTGGCCGCCTTGTCCACGCTGTAGCCCACGATCTTGGTCAACGCGACCAACTTGCGTTTTTTCAACTCGGCCAACTCCTTCTTGTCGGCCAACGCGCCGGTCTTTTTGATCTCGGCAAGCTGCTGCACCACGAGATCCGAGGGCTTCTCGCTAACCGCCGCCACCAACCGGTCGCCGTTTTTCGAAATCCACCCGTTCTTGAACGCCTTGCCCTGGCCCAATTTGCCCACCTGGCCCAACTTGGCGTTTACGTCTGCGATTTTCAACCCGTCAAGCGCCTTCATCACCTCGTCCAACAAGCGCATTTCGTGCGAGCCGGCCACGAGAAACTCCTCTGCCTCCGGCGTCAACACCCACAAATCCGTCTCGATTTTTTTGAACGTGATCATTTCCTTGGCCCAGAGCGACGTCAACGATGCGTGCAATGTGTTGGCGTCGATGTCCTTGAACTCCGCGAGGTCCAAGGTGTTGGCAATGCCGTTGTGCAGGTCGACGGCCTTCAAGATGTGCAAGGACAAGTCGGACATTGCTGGAAGTTTATGGATATTTGTGGCTTGGTGGTTTGGAAGGGTAGTTGAGTGAGTCAGAAGACTTTTTCGTGGTCTGGAGATTACGCTGCGCGGGTGCGGGCGGGGGTGCGCTGCGTAAACGAGGGCACGGCAGGTCTAGTACTGACGAGAGTCTCGTGAAATTCTGAGAAGTGAAAGATGTATATAACAATGATTGCCGTGTAAATCCCGTTTTCGATCGATACGGTTATCGTGGGTTATGCTGAGGCAGCTATGCGGGAGGAGTGAACTATATGGTTTTCGCAGGTTGAGCCCTGGAAATTGTAATACTATACATGTATTTGCTCCAATATTGATAGGCTGAAATTTGAAACAGTGGAGGCTACTATTGATTTTGGAAAGACATATTCCATCGTGAAGCACATATCCCACCTTTGAAGCGCATATCCCATCTTTGGTATAGCATTTGGTAGAGCAGATTGAGTATTACTGAGAGTCTATGTTCGCAATTTACATCGTCACATAGCAGATCTGCCGAAGGTTGGTGCAACAGCAAAAACCTTCTAAGTAATGACTGTAGGACTATTGAAATCACGAAGTTTAACGCCAACTCTCGAAGAATATGAAAAATATCAGTAAATGATCGTACAAACCCTCTGGAATGATGCTTCTGTTATAGTACACTTCTGAGACCTATGCCCGCAGCATATGTTTTCGCCTGTTATTTGCACAGAAAGAAGAAAACGTGACCTTTTGATTCTATGCCTATTACTTCACACAACAGTCATGCCTGGCGAGACCACTGGACTACTGTTTGAACCACTAGAAGTCTACTCCACAAGCTCAACCCCGCAACGCATCTTCAGTTCAATCACCCAGGATTTGGCTGAGGTGTCAGTTTTTCCAACATAAAGTCTTTTTTTAAGACACAGGGATTACAGGAAATCGGCCACAAACCAAAAAGCTGTATATCTACAGATAAAAGACCCGTATCACGTCATATGATTTCGAGTGATAGCGTGCTACTCACCAGGCCCCGATTCGACTCTACTCAAACGGAATCTTAGCCATATGAGTCGTGCAGAGGAAGGAGGAGTAATTCCAGGATGGGTTTTGGAAGCGCCAGTTTTTGTCTTCCTGTGCCTGCTTCTGCCTGCTAGTGTGGAGATGTAGTTCTGCTCTGTCTCAGTCTTGGCTGCGAATGGACAGGCTACTGCGAGATGGCCTCCACGTGATTTCACAGACACGAGTCTGGTTTTCTCTGGAAGATTTCGAGACTGTCATTCTGTTTTCAGTATACACTCGCTTTTTCGAAACCTGGCGTGGAGTGCCTTAACCTGTTGTTCTCACTGTGCTACGGGCATCTCATGATGCCACTTTACATCTATTCGCCAATGGTTAAATCCATCAAATTCCATACAAATGTTTTTCTTTCTCTCCCTATGATCCTCCACGTCGTTTGCTTACACTTTTCTACATTCGTTGGGCTACCTCTGGCAGTACCATTTGGGTCGAGCACCCACATCTCACGCCCCACACATTTCTCGCCGTTGGCCTATTTTCAGAAGTGAATATTCCAACTTGTACGACTCGTTGTGCTATTTTCGCCAAAAATAGACACCTCTCCCGATGGATGGACTACACAGACGGTCAAGACGCACCTCACCACCCAAACAATCTCTGCCAAGTGGCAGCGTTCTTAACCGGCAGGACAGTTTTACTTTCCCTTGCACTCAGTCTCGATATAGATCAACAAAACTATGTAACACGGCTGAGCACGACTGCGAGATACACCACCTGAGTTAATCATGGCAGCTAGAGACGTGCTGGCCTTGTGAGGCACGTGACTAATGGTCACGTGACCAACAGCCACCACCGGTTCCACAGTTCCACGAATTCATTGGTCATGCTTCGATGGAGTTGTTCATGAGCTCACCAACCGCCGTGTCCGTTTTCCCTTCGACAAAAAAGAGCAAAAAGAGCAATAAGAACACTTCTGAGCCAAGGAACCAAATGCCCTACACCGTGGCCAGATCGCCGTGGACGCCGCACAGTCTGTATGCAGGACAACATCATCTGCCCTGATTGCCGGATTGGGATAGGATACGTTTAGGCGGGCCCCCTGAGCAAATATGAAGAGGTTTTCCCCACCGAATAATGAAACCCAGGACTAACCGTGACTCTTCGGGACTCCGCCACCTGTCATCGGTCTGTATGAAGCCTGCAGTCTGAGCCTTCCTGCTGGAGATGACTGGCGGTTATATGCAGGAATTCTTCATCATTGCTACTCTGAGTGACCCGCACGGCTATGCCCGATGGAGACAATTGCTATATAAGGCGTGCGTTCCCATTTATTTAAGGCGAGGTTGAAACAGAAGCAAAGAGTCCGCTTACTTTTCATTTGCATATTATTTATATCAATTTTTTCACTTCACACTTCGAATAACTAGACAACAATGGGTGTTTGCGCAGACATTATCGAGATCATCATTGCCATTATCTTGCCTCCGGTGGGAGTATTCCTCAAGGTCGGATGTTCGGGCGCCTTTTTCTTGAATATTCTTTTGACCATCCTTGGGTACATCCCGGGCATTATCCATGCTCTCTATATCATCTTGTCGAGATAGGACGGCATCATTCTCATCTATATAAAATAATACATTAGACAGTTGCGAGCAATTGCGGGCACGCGTTTACAATCGTAGTTCTTTCGTTATGTACTTGTAGAGTATACACCCATGAGCCACTCCGCCGACCGAGACACTTTTCTCACGACCTCTCTAGCGCCGTCTAAAAGTTGATTGGCTTGTCGAACGTGGCCAACGCAGCCTCCTTGAAGGCCTCGGACAACGTTGGGTGCGCGTGGCAGGTTCTGGCGATGTCCTCGGTGGAGGCACCGTACTCCAAGGCCAAACCACCCTCAGCGATCATCTCACCGGCGTTAGGACCGATGATGTGGACACCCAAGACTCTTTGGGTCTCGGCGTCAGCGAGGAACTTGACGAAACCGTCAGTGTCGAGGTTGGTCTTGGCTCTCGAGTTGGCGATGAATGGGAACTTACCGACCTTGTACTTGATGCCGTCAGCCTTCAACTGCTGCTCGTTGGCACCGACCCATGCGACCTCAGGGTGTGTGTACATGACAGAAGGGATGTTGCCGTAGTTGACGTGGCCGTGGCCGTGCTTGATGTACTCCGCGGCGGCGATACCCTCCTCCTCGGCCTTGTGGGCCAACATGGCACCGAAGGTGACGTCACCGATGACTCTGATGTGTGGCTTGGCGGTTCTGAACTGGGAGTCGATCACCAACCGGCCCTTGTCGTCCTGCTCCAAGCCAATGGCCTCGTGGTTCAAGCCCTTGGTGAATGGGCGTCTGCCGATGGCGACCAACAACACGTCGGCGTCGATCTCCTCGGTCTTGCCGCTCTTGACGTCCTCAATGCCGACCTTCACGTTGTCGCCTTCTCTGACACCCTTGGTGACCTTGGTGCTCAACTTGAACTTCAAGCCTTGCTTGGCCAACAACTTCTGGGTGGCCTTGGCCACCTCGGCGTCCATGCCGGCACCGATGGAGTCCTGGAACTCAATCACAGTGACCTCGGAGCCCAATCTGGACCACACGGAGGCCATCTCCAAGCCGATGATACCACCTCCAATGATGGCCAACTTCTTTGGGACCTCCTTCAAGGCCAACGCGCCGGTGGAGGACACAATGCGCTCCTCGTCGATCTCGATGCCGGGGAAGGGCGTGGGCTCGGAACCGGTGGCGATGGTGATGTTGTCCGCGGTGACCTGGTACTCGTCGCCGTCAAGGCCCTTGACGCTGACGGTCTTGTCGTCCACAAAGGAGCCGTAGCCCTTCAAGTACGTGACGCCGTTCTTCTTGAAAAGCATCTCGATACCGGAGGTCAAGCCCACGACGGCCTTTTCCTTGGCCGCCTGCAACTTGGCCACGTTGACGGACACATCGCCGGCAATCTCGATACCCCTGTTGGCGGAGTCGTGCTTGATCTGGTGGTACAAATGGGAGTTGTTCAAGAGCGCCTTCGAGGGGATACAGCCCACGTTGAGACACGTGCCGCCGAGACTGCCACGGGACTCGATACAGGCGGTCTTGTAGTTGAGCTGGGCCAACTTGATGGCGTGCACATAGCCGCCGGGGCCACCGCCAATGACGACCGCGTCGTAGTGACCGGCCTTGGACGAGTTGAATCTGACGAACTGTCTGATGTTAGATCTCAACATGGTGATTGCTGCTGAAAAAGATGGGAGCTTGTGATTGGTTTTTGGCCTTCCTTTTTCTCGGGTTGGGTGTCGCGGAGTCCTGCACGGACCCTGATGCTCCGAGTATTGGGTCCGGGTTTGGCGGGGGCAAAACGGGCCATCGGGAGGGAAAAAGGGCGAAGAATTGGGCCTGCGCTGAGTGGAGATCGCCGGCCGGCTTTTGAGCCCGCAAAGTGCGTTTATAAACGTGGCGTCAGTGGAGGTCTTCAAGGAAGAGTGGCGGGCGACTGCACCCACGGGGTCGGTGCTTAAAGTGCGAAGATAGATGATTAGGTTGCACCCAGGTGTATTTGCCGGGTGATTTTTGGGAACCTGGTGGTAATTTGCGGGTGGATCGGTTGGGACATGAAAAGACGGCGAGTTGGCTGTGGAGTTGACGTCTTGTTCTAGATTTTGGCCGCTAATTAGAGGTGTAGAATCGGCTGTTTGGTGGGCGTGCTAGACTCCGCACCCGGATCTGCCCGGGACTGCTGGGGCCGTTGCACCAAGAAGACCAATAGCGTATGGATCAGGTATTTTTTTGGAAAAACGGCAAAAAAAAGAGCGTTGGACTCGGCGAGTTTCGACTGATTGGCAGCGTCGGTCTTCGTAACTCCGAAGGCCAGACCGTAAATCATCTGTGTATTCCAGGATTAGCCATATTGCGTCAATACCTCTGCACCGTTCGTTTTAGTTATCTGATCCATTATCTGTACTCGGTCATTGCCTCTAGTGAAAGCTGATTACAGGGCCATCATCACAAGATATCTTCACAATTATCTGGACCATTATCTGTAGTGCCATAATCTATAGTGCCATTATCTGTAGTGCCATTCTCTACAGTGCACCACGATCCATAATCGATCATCTCTATTGCACCATTATCTTTGGTCTATAATTCTCGCTCTTGTAGCATTATCTATAATTCAGCATTCTCGATGCTCCACCATCTTCTCTATTCCATGATTGCCTCCGGTCCACATCCCCCAATACCACTCCGTCATTATTTCTGGTCCACCTTACCTCTACTATTCCATAGTATTTCCACCACGATCCACTCCCTGGTTCCACCACCTCTAATACCCGTTATCTCTAATACCCAGTATCTTCTATACCCAGTATCTCTAATACCCCTATCTCTAATATCCCAATACCTCTAATACCCGTATCTCTAATATCCCAATACCTCCAATATTCCATTACCCCTATTCCATACCTCTACTCCACCATTACCTCTAATATTCCATACCTCCGATCACTATCTCTAATGTCCCAGTGCTCTCGGCATTGTTAAAACACCCTCCCTTCTCCTCTCGCCACCGTTTCCTTCCCCTCTCTTTTCATTACCCTCTCTCCTTTCCCACTTTCACCACCCCCAACTTCGCTGCCCCGACATCGTTCAGATCCTTCTTCAACACGGAAACATACTCCCGGTGCTGCTTGCACATAGCCTCCCCGTCAAGCTCCACCAGTACCCAAAACTCCGCGTCGTTTAAGCCCTCGCACGTGCTCCATGCATTGATGGCCTGGAACCGCAACTCCCAGTCTTTTCTCTGCAACCGGTCTGTGTCGTCGTTCTCGCCGATTTTCTTCATGTAGCGGCTCAGGAAGTCGTATTTTTTCTTTGTCGAAAAGGCGTTGTACACCGAGTTGATCTTGGGCGAGTGCACGTGCAAGAAAAACGGCTGGGGCACACTCGTGTCAGTGTTTTCGGCAAAAAACTTCTTCACCAAGTCCAGCGTGTAGTCGCCGTTCTGGAACGGGTCGAGCCGCGAGTCCAACTTCTGCAGCGCGAGCCATTTTCTCCACTTTTCTCTGAATTTCATCGCTGCGCCGGGGTCGCTCTGGATCATCGTGCTTTCGTCGTAATAGAACACCCCGGGCTCGGTCACACGCTCCCGGTCGACACCACTGAACTTCATCTCCCAGTCTGTCAAGTAGTACGGCTCGTTCATCACGTGCAACGCAGGCACAAACGTCTCCCGATCGCCACTGCCAAACACCCCCTGGAAAAGCAACGGGTAGTAGTACTTTTCCCCGTGCAAATTGTAGTACAAGGCCAAGAACAAGCTGCGGAAGTGCTCGCGTTTTGAGAACACGAGCTGGCCAGACTCGACGCTGGTGAACGGAGGGATGCCGTCCAAGTCGTGGAAGAGTACGTCTGTTTCTCTGTCTCTGGAGAGATACAGCTCAAACGAATCTTGGTTCGAGAGGCCATCTCTCCGTATGGGCTCGCCTGCACTGAGCCGGGCAATATCGTAGAAAACCGGCGACGTGCCCTTGTGCCAGTTGTCGGGCCAGAGTATGAACTTTTTCTGGAGATAGGGCGCGGAGGAGAGGAGCAAGTCCACGTTCTGGACGGGAAACGTGTCGGAATCAAGAAACACGGTGTCGTCGAACGACGAAACGAGAAGGGCTATGGCCTTCATGGGGAACCCGTCGGGGGTGAACTTGGCGTACATTTCCGGGCCCAAGATCTGCTCAATAACCAAGCATTTCGCGTTGAGTTGTGGCAAGACTTCCTCGCAGAGATGCTTGTTGTAGTCTGCCCTGGCGTCGAGCACGAGCTCCACCGGGAGCTGCGAGCCTGTTTCCCGCACCTGGACTATCACGTTGAGGGCCCCCAACATGTGCAATTTCCCCGCCGAAATCACGATTCCTCGCCCGCCGAAAACGTCGGCCGGGGGCACCGACAACAGCCGGAGGTACGCCACGTACGCGTCGTGCTTTTGCTGGAGATCCTGGAAGACTTCGGGCTTCACTTTCACTCTTCCTTTGGTCAATTCTTTCCTACTTTTGGGTGGCACGGTCACCTCCTTGAGCCCGTTCAGGTGCACGCTGGTGCCCTTGCGGGTGAGGGCGGGCACCGTCGGGCTGAAGTCGGCCAAAATTTTCTCGAACGTGCTCTGGAAGTACGCGTTGCGGTCGAAAGTGAACGTGCGCATCTGCTCGACCTTGGCCCTGAGCTTTTCGTCGGTGGTGTCCTTGAGAAGGTCCTTGACGACGCCATTTTTGATCAGCTCTGCGTTTTCCTTGAGAAAGGCGGCCCTGACTTCCTCCTCGAGCTCGAGCGAAAATCGGGACTTTTCGCCCTCTCGCAATTTGGCCTCTAGTTCCTTTTTTAGCGTGGCTTTGAACTCCTCGGTATACTGTTCTCGGACCTGGGACTCGATTTTCTGGAGAAACCCGGTGTCCGGGCCCTTTAGGCGGTCCCTGATATAGTCTTTGAGGTTCGATTTTGGAACGGGCGGCTGGCTCAAATTCTCGACCAAACTCTGGAATTCCGGGTTATCCTTGACACCGTCCGCATCTAGCACGTAGTATTCGCTCAGCAGGCCGGACTTCCATAGTGGATTCAGATTGAAGTCGTCCAAATCTAGCAAGTCCGTGCCCAAAATAATGAACACCGAGGAGAGTGTAATCAAGAGGGCCGTGGCCATCAAAGCAGCCTTGAATTTGTGCGACAACATGTGGTCATTTCCCGGTGGCTAGAGTCGGGTATATTTGTAATGCGCGTGATGTGCGGAAAGTGTATATGTTGTCGTATGGTGCTGCTCCCTCCTGAGAGATATGTATGGAGATTCGAAAACTTTGCAGCAACTTACGGAGAAACTAATGAGAACACACTGCCCAGATCGTACATTGTTCTGAGATTCCATGCACGGTGGGTTGCCGAGAAACAACCACGCAACCGACGCACCGCGCTGCAGGTGCAGATGCCGAAACGCGGGTACTAAAGACTCAGTCCGGGGCTTTGGCCCAGCAAATCCCGGGATGTGGTACCCACGGAGGCGATCCGTGTATGTGTATGTGTATGTGTATGTGTATGTGTATGTGTATGTGTATGTATATGTGTAATGGCGGTTCAATTGACCCGTTGCTTTTCCCAGGTTTTGGATTGCTCCAGTTTCTCTTACCGTTGGGTTCGCACACATGACACATCTAATAATAGATTAGCCTAGTGCCACGGCATCTTGCTTCATCTTTTCTCATTTGGTTTGAATCTGAGATTTATGGTACTTTGGCGAAGATTCAGTCTGTGAGATGTAATGGGGGAGCCTCAGGCTGCAAATTGTGTGGATTTCTGTATCGGGGTGTAGAAACGCCAGGCTAGATGATCACTTTTTCTTCGAAAAATTAGGCAGGATTTGTTAAAGTGAAGGAGTGCTTGCAGTATTGGTACATGAGAGATGTACTATTGATCGTTCATGCATTACTGTTGTAAAGAATGTGGCTCGTTTTCCCCGTTCTTCCGGCCAGACTACCACACCCACACAGCCGTGGCAGATTATACCACAGCTGTTTTCTGACTTCTTTTTGACATTGTTCTGGCAATTTATGGATTCTCGGATTGTCGAAGCACACTTCTCCGGCCAAAGCCGTGTATCAGATGAGCCATATTAATGATGTTAATGACCGGTCTGACGCATAAATAATCATGAATTAGACAGGAACCACTTTTGCTGTCAGTGTCGCTATTGCCTTGTTTTGCAGGCCTAGCTTTGTCGTGAAATTTAGTAAAACTAAGAGTGTTTTGATTTTTTAGGTAAATCTTTGTGGATCTGCTGTCAGATGCTCACCAGAAAGTAAGTGCTTTGGTGTAGTTCCCTTCTGCCCCAGGTCCCACGAACTGAGCAAGTTAGTCTTGATATACGAAGACGAGCAGAAGAATGTCGAAATCAACTATGTGATTTAACGATTGAGGCGCTTCGAGAATGACCACGTACCTGCTGATTATTGGACCGACCTCACTTGGACCTCTTACGACCGGCCAAACCAAGCTCTATCTCCTGATCACACTTCGCTCCTAGCTTTTTTCAAAACACTGTCAACTCACACTTGTTCATTCCGTAGAAGCCAATCTCAATTGAGATGCACAGCATATAACCCAGTATCAGACCAACCGCAGAGGCAGGGTTTGCCCACGCTTTGCATCAAACAAAAAAAATGAGAATAGCGACTAAGAATTGCACCCATTTTCACTCACAGGTTTCGATTTATTCGGAGAATTTCCTGGTTTACCACGCCAAAGTCACAATGCTTGCTTTGAAGCCAACCCCACCGAGTTTCACTATCCTTTTCTTCTTTGCTTATATTTCAGAAATGATTATTGCTTTCTTTATTCGGGCAAGAAGTGTCCTATTTAAAGCATATATAAGTAGCCACGATTATGCGGCGAGATGCAGCAGCACAGTATGTTAAAAGAGTGTGAAACGACAGTGCTCTCCATTATGTATTTCTTGCTTTTCTGGCCCTTTGTGATGTATATTATAGAGGAACATTCCTTGTTGTTCGTGGAGGATCAACGTGTCTGATAGCATGCAACATTCTCTACGAATCGCTTCCAGGATTCTTATGGTACTCGAAACAGAGAGCAATTTTCGAAGTGTCCACGTCTCGTATATGATTTGAGGTTACGGGTTCTTGGAAACTACTGCCAACTCTTGAAATTTGCCGTGAGTGAGACCTAACCGTATTTTGCACGGGAATATGTATGAAGCTGGCGAGCATATATGGAATGGTCAATACTCACAAGAATTTCCATACTTGGTGATTCGATAAGTTTGGTATTTTGGCATGTGGTATTGTATGTGGTGTTATTACATGATATTCGTATATGGTATTGTATGTGGTGTTATTACATGATATTCGTATATGGTATTGTATGTGGTGTTATTACATTGTATTGGTGTATGGTGTTAGAATGAGATATTGGATATGGTAGTAATATATGGTGTTGTACATGGGAAATGTATACCGTATTGGTATACGGTCTAGAATCCATAAATGGTAACACTTGCGCCAGCTAACCTCAATCACCGTTTCTCTTCTCTAACCTAAAAGACCTGGAAACCAGCCACTGATGTACGCAAGTGTTAATCATTCCCAAGGATCTTCTCGTGATCGACTGACCTTCTTCCGTCACTTAAAAGTTTGGTAGGATCTCCAGCTAACCAGCTGGATCTTAGGTGCTTTATGAAATATCGCCTGTAACAGAGAGCCTGAAACACCAAATCAACCCAACAACACATCTGACCATCCTTCAATTTATCATGCTTAGCAGAACCGGGAATATTCGCCTTTTCCTCATGCTTGAGTTTTCTGAAACCCGTGAACGAACAAGCCAACCCATTACCATCTTTCTCACCCCAACTTACACCCCAACTTACTCCCCAACTTGCTCCGCAACTTACTCCCCAACTTGCTCCGCAACTTACTCCCCAAAACACACACACCCTCTACACCAGAAACGCCAAACAACCTCCTTTATTTTACTTCCCCAACTTGCCACACTCGTTCATCCCGTATATACCTATCACGTACGCCATGCGTGTCACCACCAAATCCACCGCCATTTGGATAGCGTCCTTCGCCAAGTCCACCTTGGACCCGTCCACCTCGTGCCAGCTGACGGCGATCTCACCTATGGGCACCTTCTGGAGCTCGGCCAAAAGCAAGATTTCCACGTCGAAGATCCACCGTTCGGTGTGCATGTGCGGAAAGATCATGGCCGCTGCCTCCCGGTTGAACATCTTGAACCCACACTGGGTGTCGTTCACGTGGCGGATGCCAAATATGTACACGAGCGTGTGGAGCCCGTACATCAAGAAATTGCGGATGAACGACCGCTTGACCACGGCGTCCGTGTTGATCATGTGCGCACGTGACCCGATGGCTACCTGCGGGCCCTTTTTCTGCCCTTGGTTCGGCGTTTCCATGTGTGCTAGCAACTTGGCCACGTCGCTGAACTGCGTGGCGCCGTCCGCGTCTGCAAAGAGGAGGTACTGGCCGCCCGCATGGAGAATTCCGTGTGTCACAGCGCCGCCTTTCCCCCGGTTCTCAACCAAGGTGACCACCTTCAAGACATGCGGCGGGAGCAGCAAGCGCGACGCCTCGCGTAGGGCAAACTCGCCCGTGCCGTCGTGGCTGGCGTCGTCCACAATCAAGATCTCGTACTTCGCCCTGTAATGCTCCTCCAAAAAGGCCACGCTTTCGTCGAGCATCTTGCCCAAACGCGCCTTTTCGTTGTAGCTGGGCACCACCACGGAAAGCTCGATCTGGGGGTTGGGCGGCGGGTTTGGCCGTTTGCACGTGTACCTGGGAGGAAGCTTGTGAACAATGCCGTTGCCGTCGTTGGTCTTGTACTTGCCCTCAGACTCGGTTTCGGCGCGTGGATAGTGCTTCAAAAACAGCAACATCCCGTAGAAAACCGCTAGGAGCGTGGCCACAAGCGGGCCTAGAAACGGCGCTATTTGAAGCATGGTTTTTGTCACAGGGAGATGCTCCTGTGTGGGTGTTGGTGTTTCTTTTTGGCGTCTGGCGGAGTCTCACTTGGCGTGGTGGGCGGAGTGCATATAAGGGTGGGTGGGAGGTGGTCAATGGGACAAAGATTGGTATTGGTTGTCTTTTGATAATGTCGGGATTTTCAGAAGCCGTCAAAGGCTAACAGATTTTAGGGTTTTGGTAGGTCGGTCGTGTTGATCGTGTTCGTGTTATTAGTATCCACCGTTTAGACACGTATGCCATGTGTCGCGGACACGTCTGTTTCGGCAAGCGGACACATTGAAGGAACCAGGAATGGGGAAATGACAAATGAGTAGAATTGGAGAGTCAGAAAGTAGTACCAGCTTTAGAATTTATTGTGTTTGTTAATCTTTTTGTATATGGCTAATGTCTCGCCTTGTGCCATGTATTCATTGCCCTTCTCTTGGTGTAGTAGGGGATTGCCCTAGATATGGATTTGCCCTGAAATAGTGTGTATATGTGGCAAATCTTGAGTTCATTTGCAGTTGCATTAGACACGAAGAGGCGTCATCTGTAAACTCGGTGGGTGCAAAATCTAGACTCTGTTCAGACCATCTAGCACTCCAAACCAGTCACGATATTTGACATAAGAGACTTCAAGTGCACAACAAGCTTCGCAAACCTCATCAATGGCCTCCTCCAAACTAGCCTCGGCTGGTCCACTGACAGTACCCCGCGCAGTACAGATCAACAGCGAGCATTCTCATCGAGTGGTCCATATCAATCCCACATCGTCTTTCATTCTCACCGCCCTTTACCATCGTCCTCTTTTCATCCCTTCCTCTCCCTTCTACCTTCCTTCCCTACTTCGACGCGAACTTCGTCACTCTGTTATTAAGACACCGGGCGTTGTTCAAGAAAATCTCCACGAGCTCCTCGAACCGGATCAAATCGCTGCCATCCCTCACCCGATCAAACCCGCGGAAGATCTGGAACGTGTCGATTTCGAGCTCCAACTCGTGCGATTTCTCGTTCTCCACCACCGTCTTCCCAGACTTGTTTTTCATTGTGCGTGGCGACGAAACCTCCGTGAAATCGAACCTCGTAACCGTAGGCGCATGCGAATACGAGGCCCTCTTTTTGCCTCTTTGAAGCGAGGGCTTATTTTTCTTCATAACCGGCTCGATGTTCTCCTCGCCCACTGGAAACTCAATGGAAAGCGAAAGCCGCAAGTCGTACATGGACGACGGGTTATGGATGTACAAGTCCGAGAGCCTGCGCTTGGAAATGGCCACGTAACGCGGCGGATTGAGCTGATTGTCCTTGGATATCCGTATTTTCTTGGGCTTCTCGTTGCGCTCCGTGATCTGGTAGAAATAGTCTGTGTTGTTGGACTCTGTTAGCGAGAACTTGCGGCGCGGCTTGGACGGGTCTTTCCGGGCCAAATCCGCGTATGTTTTTTCCAATTCGTCGAGGAAATTCTTCATTTCGTGCCACCCGACCTCGTGCACGCCCATCTCGAACCGCGTGTTGGAGGTGTTGGTAAATATACATTCCGTAGACACTCCGATATCGATGCGCGAGCCGGATTCTTTGCTCACAATCGTGCCGAATTTGAGCTCGAGCTCCACATACTGCCTGTTTTCAAGCAGGATCTCCACGAAGTTTGCATATAGCCACTCGGCGATAGTCCGTACTGTGGATTGGGGAGGAATTACCCCTGTAATCAGGCACTCGAGGTCGGCCAGCGTCATGGACTCGCGGCTGAATATGGAGTTCTGCGACGTAGACGGAGCCAGGTCGGCCGCCGTTTTGTGGTTGCCGAAATCCACGTGATTGTTGCTGTTTCCATGCTGTGAAGGGGGGATCCATTGTTGTGCCCATATAGGGGGCTCTGCGTACCGCTGAGGTTTCTTTTTTTCGCCTTTGAGTTTCTGGAGCTTCTCGAGCTCGCTGGAGATGAACTGGTTGCGCGGCAGCGGCTTTGCGCCGGATTCCGTGGTTTTTGATGTATGCCCATTGTGGCCGTTCTTCGCCGTTTTTGGCTCCGATTTCGCCCCCAAGATGGCAGAAGATTCCTCTTGCTTCTGTTCCTCCTCGAGGCCCGCAGCGGCTAGCTCGCGGTCGATGTTGGCGGCGTCAGCATCCATGTCATCGTCATCTTCGTCCACATTGGAGGCGTCCAAATTCAGCGAGCCCTCGGACTTTTTCAGCAAGCTCGAGTCGTGGCTGTCGTGGCGGGTAACAGACTCCCTCGCCCCGGCCAGAGGAGCATCGTTGAGCAAGTTGTTGATGGATTGTCGGTGGTGCAAATCTGGCAACGAAGGGCGCAGGCCCCGTGACTCGGATTCGTCTCTGTCCACGTCGCTGGCGCGGGACGTGTCCGGGTTATCGTTTTGCGGCGAGTCGCCGTTGAGAATAGACCCCACGTTCATCGAAAAAAGGAATGAAAAGAGGGTTTGGTGGGGTGTAGAAAGTATGAAAGAAGAGGTGCGACGGGTAGCGTGGAGGTGGTTAGCGGTGTGTGCAGGATATCAAGTGTTGTTTAGAGTGTTCAGAAGAGGGATACGTTCGTCTTTTATGTGGGTAAAAGAAAATGGCGTGTGGAAAAGGATGCTTTTTTTTATTTATGTTATTTCGGTTCACCTCTTGGGGCACAGTGGCGTGGAGGGAACGGATGCGGACATGATGAGCACATCCGATATCAGAGCCATGTCTCCAACCAGTATGTGAGAGCCGAACTAAGGAAAATGATTTTCTTACATACTGGCCGGAATAGTGGAGTGAAGGAGACAAGACTAAGTAGATTTCAATTGGCTGTTCTGGTGGAAATCATCTTTTTCAGCTATTGGTACCTACAAGAATACTTGAGATAGCGAGTTCGTAGAAATGGTTTTTCCTGACATGCCTGGCTACATACTTCCTGGGACCCCGGCAAGATATGGAATGTAGAAAAGGCGGGAACTATCCTTAGAATACAATATACCACGTGATATATAAGCAATACAACGTATAGGTCCGTGGCATGGAATATCTTGACATTCTCTGATGCTTTGGTGGTTGCATCCGCCTATTTCTTCATGTCTACATTTGGTAGCTTCCTTTGTTCAAGCCAGAGCTCCTTCGAAAATATCCAACGAAATCAAATACTCCAAATTGGAGTGAAAAAGACAGTAAAGAAGGACCATAACTCGCAAAGTGTTATAGATATCCCTTCACGATGCCCCGGAGTTTCAGAGCCCACGAAACTTCAAGATGATACTTGTCCTCACAGAAAGTATCAGCCAGATTGCGTAACCAAGATTAAATGTTCAATGTATTACCAACGTAAATACAAAGGCACGACGTACAAGCTAGACCGATAATGGGTATATGAACTGTCTCGACCACATCCTAGATTACCCAAACCAGCTCTTTTACCCCTTTGCCCTACTTGAACCCGAATATAGAACCCATTCTACACGAAACCGAAAACAGACCTCTAAATGCAATGATTCGTATCTAGCATAGTCATAAATAAGCCCAGGCCGCAGAAACCCAAACCCAGACCTACAGCCCAGCCCATAGCCCAGCGTCTACAAGCCCAAGTTCTTGTTCAAACGCGCCTGCACCGCGTCGATGAACTCCTCCGTGGTCACGTACGACGAGCGGTCCGTCTTGCCCTGCGACAATGCCAAGTCCTTGGTCATCTTGCCGTCCTTGGCCACGGTGTCGAGCACGGCCTGCTCCAAGCTCTCGCCGAACTTGACCACATCCGGCGTGCCATCCAACTTGCCTCTCTGGATCAAAGCCCTGGTCCACGCGAAAATCGACGCGATCGAGTTGGTCGACGTCTCCTTTCCTTGCTGATGCTGTCTGTAGTGTCTGGTGACAGTACCGTGCGCGGCCTCCGCCTCGAACGCCTTACCGTCTGGCGTCATGAGCACGGAAGTCATAAGCCCCAAGGAGCCAAAGCCCTGTGCCACAATGTCGGACTGCACATCCCCGTCGTAATTCTTCATGGCGATGATGTACCCGCCCTTCGACTTCAACATTTGCGCGACCATGTCGTCGATCAAGCGGTGCTCGTACCAGATGCCGGCAGCCTCGAAGTCCGTACGGAATTTCTTTTCGTACATTTCCTCGAAAATGTCCTTGAAGCGGCCGTCGTAGCGCTTCAAAATCGTGTTTTTCGTCAGCGAGAACAAGTTGATCTTGCGCTCCAACGCGAACTTGAACGACGACTCCGCAAAGTCTTGGATCAGGGCGTCCGTGTTGTACATGGCCATGCCCACCCCGGGTCCGGTGTAGTTGTACACAGGATACACCTCCTCGGCGCTGCCGTCTGCGGGCTTGAACACCATTGATAACTCACCCGCCTTGGGGAATACCAAGTCTGTTGCTTTGTACTGATCGCCAAATGCATGTCTGCCAATAATGATGGGCTTTTCCCACTGGGGCACAATTCTGGGGATGTTGTCGATCACAATGGGCTCTCTGAAAACAGTGCCCCCTAAGATATTGCGCAAGGTGCCGTTGGGCGAAAGCCACATTTTTTTTAGGTTGAACTCCTTGACACGAGCCTCGTCGGGGGTAATCGTGGCACATTTGACTCCGACGCCATATTTCAAAATAGCCGCCGCCGCGTCTGTGGTCACCTTATCGTTGGTCTCGTCTCTGTACTCGATTCCCAAATCGTAGTACTTAATATCGATGTCCAAATAGGGGAAAATAAGCTTGTCCTTGATGAACTGCCAGATGATCCGAGTCATTTCGTCGCCGTCCATATCGACCACGGGGGTCTTGACGGTGATCTTTGCAGCCATGGTAAGGAGGTACGGCTGTTTCGGTTGTAGTTTGAGTGCTGGAAGTCCTCAAGAATCCAATACTTAAACACAGAAATTGACCTTCTGGCGTTTGTGGAGAAGTGCCCTTATATAGAAGACCCCCGGCGAAGAACGGATCGCGCGGCTTCCGAGGCACATCCTGCACCTGGATCCGCCCCGCGTCCCAGCGTGGGGGCTGGAGGACGATCACTGCCCTGTATGGGGCCAGCCAATACTGGCACAGCAATTACTGGGGAGCCATCGCAGCACCGCTGCGGAATCTGCCCGATTTGGCCAGGTTGCGAGAAGACGCAGATGCTCTTATATCCGGTTCCACGTTAAATTTCGGACTTACCCGTGGATGGAACAGGGCACCAGATTTTCGGGCTGCAGAATTCCCGTAGGAGCCAGAAACTGGGGATGGTAAGGGAAAGATTGACGTTGGCGCGGAAATATACCCAGATGTAGCCGTCTTTCTTTCTTCTTTTCTTGTGTTTTCTCTGTCGAATCCCATTGTGTTGGCCCCAATGTACTTTCTTGGGCCGTTCCCGAGAATGGCCCCAGGTCCCGCTCCACAGTTCGGTGCGGAAAAACGAACGTCCAGGTGAACATTAGGCCAATATTTGAGGCACTTTACCTCTCTCGAAGCCATAAGTATTGCTCTTCAGCTTTCCAAGCATCCACATTTTCATTGATTTCAACAACTTCGTCGCACTTCGTTGCACTTCGTTTGTCATCTCCGATTCCGCCCGGGCTGGTGCGCTAATTTAGGCTGGAGCGAAATCGGAGCCGAAACTCCGAGGTAGTTAGGGGCAGATTTTCCAGGTTGGCCCAACATTATTAGAACCAAATAAACCACCTCTATGAGGTGAAACCTTCCAACACAGACGGCATTTTACACTTTTTTTTTCTTTCATCGTTGGATGCCACCCTCCACACCAGGACCTCCCAGCCCCACGAGTGGCCCACCCAGATCGCCAGGGTATTACCCGCACCGCGAGCCAGCACTCTTAAGATTTTTTTTCCTCAGTTCTGCTCCAAATCTTCAACCACTATCTGTGCAACATAACATGTATGTGGAACAAACACAGGTGTTTGTGATGATAACCTTACTCAGCTCACTCAGAGTGCAAAGCGATGCTGATAACATTTCCTAATCCAACTTTATATCTGACAACACCTTTTTCAACATAATTTTTGTTTGTTGTACTAACATCGACAGAACCCACAGAACCAGTTTTATGATCTAGACATTTCTCCATTTCTCTACCATCTACACTGGACTCTTTGGTCTGAGCGCTTCGATCTCCGACGTCTGCGGTACCAAATACTGCGGCACCTGCTTCAGGTTACCGTTGGTGTTGATCGACTTGTACTTGACCAAAGAGTTGGAGTGTAGTTGCATCTCGTAGCTGACAGGGTCGAAGTTGTCGACCAACACGTCCGGCAGCATGATCACCCACCCCTTCCGGATCTTCACCGGCAACCGGTACCCGGTCTTGCACGGGATGATGTGCAAGCGCCTGTTGGAGTTGGAGAAGTTCTCGGCCACTCTGTAGATTGCCTCGGGCACCGCGTTGTTGTAGCCCTCGTCACTTGAAGACTTCAGCTCCATCTGTAGATCCGTGTCGATGTTGCAGTGGATCAAGTCCGTGTCCGTGGAGCGTCTCACGGTGCCCGTGATGCACATCCAGCAATGCCACTGCTTCCGAGTCAAGAGCGACTGGCAGTTGCCGTTAGCGCTGTCGCGGTAGAAGCCGTCGTTCTGGCCCGTGGGAAAGTACGGGCTATTCTCGTCCACCGGCACAAACACCAACTCCTCCGACCTACGGAACTTCTTGTTCCACTTGTCGCCGTTGAGCAACGCCGTCAACTGCTTGATGTTGGCGGTCGTGGTCCAGATGAAGAGGAACCCCGGCTTGGCGCAGAGCTTGTAGAGCGGCAACAGGTTGAGCAAGGGAAGCAAGAACTGGTTTTCTACGAGCGCGCCGATCATGATCACGTCGAACTGGAGCGCGTACTGGTTCACCCACTGGTTGAGCGACGGCACGATCTGGTTCGTGTCCACGTGCACCCCGTAGGGCTTCGTGCAATGCGACGACACCTGCTGCGCCTTCAACTCCTTCAACTTCTGCAACTTCGGGTACCCCTGGGTGGGCCGCGCGATGTTGCGGATGTACTGCGTGGAGAGCGCGCGCGTGTGGAGGTAGTTGTTGGAGTAGTCGTTTTCAATGGGACGCTGACGTTTGGTGCCCTGCACTCCCAGCTCGGAGGTGTGCGCTGAGCTCAGTGCCAGAGGCACTCTTCTGCGATCACGTGACCTGTTGCTGCCCGCGGTAGACGTGCTGGCGGAAGATGACGATTTGTTCCCGTGACGGGAATACGTGTACATGATTGTGTTTGTGGCACGATATTAGTAGAAGATTTTCAAATGATGGATTTTTTTTTCTGTAAACTTCACAGAATTCTTTTGTAGATAGCCTTAGAATTATCGAGTGCTGGGTGCTTCAACTATAGTTTGCTCCGGCGGCTGGGCTTTCGGGCAACGCAGAGAATAAGAAGTCCAGATCGAGAGAATTCAAAATCTTTCTTGTCGAAAAGAAGAAAATGGTAGCACTTTTGTGGATTTGGTGGTCTTTTGTAAAGAACAGGGCGTGTGTAAGGCTGCAAAATCCTGAAACTGTGTGTGAGGCGCGTTTCACGTTACGTTTCTGAGGCGAGGTGAAACGTGACAGTGACACTTGGCCACGTGACGGCACGTCGGTGCATTTACGAAGGGGAAAATGGGGGTCAGGATGGACGAACAATTCCGGGCATTTCTACTGAGTGGTCTAATGTTCGTATTATGTGTTGTATGAGGGGTCGCAGCACACGGTTTCGAGATCAAGCTAATGGACGAATCGGGCATTCTTCAGTGGCATGTTTATGAAAAGGGAACCGGATAATGGAGCTGAAGATATAATAAATAAAAAAAAAGATTTTACGACGACGTTTCGGAATGTGCGAGGCTTCTGCCCAGAGCCACTCATAACCACTGATCCGGGGTATTCAAGAAATACCCGAATTTCAGAGATGGTCGCAATACTGTCTCTCGGACGTGGAACATAATCGACTTTCGGTTTCCAATAATGATCTATCGGCAGAAAATGGTACTGAAGGTTTAGGTGTTTATGCAGGAGATCCACTGAGTTCTTTTAAGTGGTCGTCCATTGGAAGATCCCGTTGATAATAAGGAATCAGCCGCCGTAGCGATATCCAAAAATACTTGTTAATCAGTTCGAGTACTGTCAAAGCCTCATCATCGTAGCCTAGTTGGACTCACCGTCCATACAAATATGGCAGCGTATGTATCCTCTTCTTTAATCTTAGTCCTTTGCTCAGCCTTTTCACCTACCCCATTTCTTGTGCGCTGGAGAATGACCCGCATGTTATCCTTTCCATAGCCTGTTCTTAGAATCCATTCCAAGCTCCGCACTTCGAGACAAAGAGGATGTAGTATAGCGACTTCCCGTAGTACGATTTGTGTCTGAAAAAGAAAGGAATATGTATAGTACCTCAAAAACCAAAACGGCATCACATAAATGAATACACACAGAGAAAGCAATTCACCATAAGATAAGCGCAGGGAATCAGGCTCGTATTATGTCTAAAGTTTGTCCGTTTTAAACATTTTTACTTGCTATCTTTAGACTCTATGACTGTGTATACGAGACTGAACTAATACTAAAGCTCAAGCTTCATACCTAAGATTATGGCATGACCGTCCGCGTGAAAGATACACCATGGACCAAATATGGCCACTCCCAAATCTTCTCGTCGCACCGCACACCAACTCAGACCCCCAAATAAATATATCGTTTCTCCAAGATACCCCAAAATATCCTCCGTTTTCCAACATTATTCTCCGGCGACACGAAAACCCCCTTTCTGTCCGTTCCCCTCGCCCATTACTCCACAAGCCCGCCTACTCCACGCACCGCACCGCGAGCCTTTTTTTGCACCCATTCCCAGCTAATAAAACCACAAAATGTTGAACCACGAGCGCACCGTGAACATAGGCATAGAGACAGCAGCCAACGCGCTCCGCAAGTTCCTCATCAGCGGCGACTCGCCCGCGGACTGCACCGCCATCCTCTCCACGATCAACTCCGAGCTCCAGTCCATGTCGCTGTCGCAGGCCGTGCAAAGCATAGTGCAGGGCTTTTTGGAGTCGGATCTTCTCGCCTCGGCGTGTGCGGTGTGGAGCCACGACGCGGTGCCCGGAACATTGGAGGGCGAGATCCTGAGTCTCTTTCACTTGGTCACGCAGTCTATTTTCGAAGGCTTGGGCGACTTGACCTCGGGCCTCCAGTACCGCGACAGCCACACCAACAAACTCGTCTGTCTGTTCTACCACCAGCTCTACAAAACAGCGCTCGGGGCGAAAGCGCCGCGCTTGGCGCACGAAGCCAACATCGCCATTTCGGAGAAACTCGTGGCGGCGCTCGCGGCGAATCCCACCTTTGTGAGGGCGTTTTTCGACCACCACGGTGACTTTCTCCCCTACGCGTTTTTCGTGCAAAACATCCCGGTTTTTTTCGAGCAGGTGGCCCGCTGCTTGACCGCATGCAAGGAGGACCGATGTTTGCAGTTGCACATCAAGCAGAACTTGGCGACGCTTGTGAAGAGGGTCACGTGGGGCGACGTTGCCAGCCTCTGGGACAAGGAGAACGCGTGGAAGCTTCTTTTTTTCTGCGAGGTGCTCCTGGGCAACCCTGCGGGCGAGCTGGTGCTCTTGATCTTCGAGCTGTTTCTCCACTCGATCGACTCCTGGAAGGTGTTGTTTGAGGTGTGCCTCTATTTCCTCAACATGGTGGCGCACGATGCTCTGATAGATTCGGCCATAGCCGAGGCCACGGACACGCGCATGGTGCTAGTGATGAAAAACGCGGTGAAGGAGCCGCTCACCGAGCAGGAGGAGTTGATGATCTGGGACTTCATCTGTAAGGTGTTGGAGTGCAACAGTTTCGACCTCATTCTAGGCCTCTTCTACGACGTGACGATCCACAACGACAGAGACAGCCTCGAGCTCGTGCTCCGGGGGTTCCGCAGAAACGTCTACAAATTGATGGCGTCCGACGCGTGGTTTGTGGAGACCTTCACCAACTGTTTCCCTGACTTCTGCAAGATGACCATTTCCAACCCGCACAGCAGCGTGCAGTGGAGCGCCAAGAAGTCGCTCTCGTGTTTCTTCGTGGCGGGCTTGGGTCGTTTTCTTACGAATTCCTTGATCACCAACCGTTTCATCTACTCTGTTACGATCCACCTCTTGAGTTTCGACTGTTCCGAGGTGGTGGAGCTTCCAGCGATAATCCTTGAAACCCTAGGCGAGCTTTTGGAGTCGATTGACGGAGAAAAGTTCGGCGAGGCGAAAAGTAGCGTGAGTGACAATGGCGGTGCTGCGCAGCAGATGAAATTGCACCTAAACGTGCCCTCTGCAGACGGCCCTAGGGAAGGCGAAAGACCGATATCTGAGCTCGAAAAGCTCACTTTCCGAAGCGAGGGCATGCGCCAGAATTTCTTTTTACTCGAGGCCATAGTGGCTACGTTATATGCTGCCATAAAGGCAAAACAGGTGGCCTATGGCCGTACGGACCGCAGTAACGAAGGGCGCTTTAGAGGGTCTTCGGAGAGTCTAGAACAGTGCGAGGAATCGCAGGTGCTAGGCGGGGGTTTTGTGAATCGGTTCTGAGGAGGGGGTTTGGAGGTGTTATGGCGGTTTGGGAGGTACCTGGATATCCCGGGACAGGTCGAAGTATGCTGTTTGGAGAAATCTGGTGTGATACAAGGAAAGAATCATCCAATGAGATTCATGTCGATAAGCAGCATCGATCCCAGATTCCATTGCGGCCATCATCTCCAATATCCAGCAAGTGGCACAACCCAGGTTCCAAGCCTAACGCGTTCTTGAACGTCACATTCTAAAGGACTCTTCTATTGAAGACCATTTCTAGATGTGATTTTCTAACTGAAGGTGCATTCCTTGACGTGACTCCTTCTTGAACCATTATCTACAAGCGCCATACGGCTTTTCAGTTTTCGTTTATTCTAGTGCCTGATAAATACTGTCATGCTTTTGCTTATGCCTTATAAGACCGCGAGCCAAAGTCGGATCTGAAAATGGCGTCGCCCTCAGAGTAGCCTCTGCCCAAGCCAAAGCCTACGCCGACCCACACTGGAAAGGATCTTCTCTTGAAGAATAAAACAGACGCCAACACACCGCCACCAAAACCCAAAGCGGTCTTGATCATGGTGTTGGACAAAACGACATCCCACTAGATGTTAGTAAAGGGTATTTGGGGGATTATGGGATCTTATAATCGCTAACGAGATCATGTTTTGGGGATGTTACTGTGTTTTCAACCATGGCTATAGGTGCCTGACTGCTCTGTATGGTTACGGTCGTCTGCGCACATTGTGGAAAAAAGAGAGCCGGAAAAAAAATGAAGAATCACGAAAAAAACATACCTTGTCGTTCAACAAGTTCTGTGAAGTGGGCGTAGCGACTTGTTTCTGCTCAGCCATTGTGAATCTAGACGTTAGTGGAAAAGTTGGACGAGCCCGGGCCCGGAAACCGGTCAGCGCACGGAGGGAGCGGAAATCGGCAGCAGAAATGGTCACGTGTGTTGCAATAAAACACACACTTGCTGGCGCTGTTTTTCGCCTATTGGCGGCATCAACATACAATTGGATGAATCTAAAACGGTAATTGGCCAGGCTAGTTGGTTTTGAAATGTCGACTTCGCATTTGGTTGGATGTGGTATATGCAGGACAACCCAGAGCCTGGTTGAGATCGAAAAATGACCTGGTCTTGTTTTCACGACAGTTTTTATCTGTGGGGATATTGGCGATTGCCACTTGTTTGGTTTTGCTGCAGGTGGTCAGGGTGCCAGGTCACGTGCAACAATCTGGTGGCTGCTATCGGAGGAGCAAGACTTCTCTGGAGAGGTCGGGTATTATGTAGAGACTCGGATTGCTGCCGGTGTACGTTGGATTGTCATATATGGCTTTGGTTTTCTTCCTCAAAGTTGCCAAATTGTACTAGATGGATAAAGAGGGCCTGCTCACCAGCTCAATTGGGAAGCCTTGGATAAACAGCCGTTTCTGAGAATTTAGAATTTTGCTGATTCTTTGAAGGTGCTTGAGTCTGTAGTGCTTTTTTTCAGCTTGCTCCAAAATCAATGGGGAAAGAGCCGTGGTTAGTCTTGCTCTAACAACGCCTGAGTTCGTACCGTTTCAGCGACTTCGTATTAGACCTGATGCGGGCAAAGCGAGTTGAAACGTGGTTTTTATATAGATAAGGTACAGAAAACCAGCTAGTAATTTGCCTTTGGGGACGACATCATCAGGGCTGCAATTGGGTGCATACATGGAGGTCGTCCCGGGCAGCAGCATTCCGCTGGTGATTATTTTCTTTTCAGTGAGACCAGACGATTGAGTGATAATGATTTTTCTTCTGTATCATCTATTCAAAAAAGGAACCTCGCTTTTTTACTCTTCCTTAAACTTTGCCCAATGCGAACAATATTGGTGGAGTTAAAGACAATATTTGAAATCTGGAGAATCTGGAAAATATATAAAAAGACAAGAAATAAAAAAAACGAGTATTCGGAAAAAAAGCTGGGTAACTATCTGATAAATTTATCTCGTCTTCCGTCCGGGGGTCTGTGATTATGTTCTAGCTGCCAGTAAGACGGAGCAATAGTCAGTGACATGCTACATTCAAGTACCCAAAATAATAATAAAAGCAGAACTATGCCCCGAACACAAACACCTCCTAGTACCCACCGCTCTAAAACCTCTCATTTACTAATCGCCAGCACACAGACGCTTAAAGTAAACTGACTCACAACTGGCACTTTCGCTTTCTCACCATACATTGGCCAAGTGAGACTAGAAATCTGCTGTAGAGCACGACACTCGTCCAAGATTCATCCATAATTCATCCATCATTCACCCATAATTCATCCATAATTCATCCATAATTCACCATAAATTCATCCAAGACTTCACCCAAAATTCACCCAAAATTTACCTTGACTTCACATAGATCGACAATCTTCCTCCCTCTACGACATACTACATAGATTCCCGATAAGCCAGATCAAACCAAAACGCACATTTTGCAAATTGGCGTCGATATTCTTCCTCGCGTGCTCCTGCTATTGCCGTTTTCTGCTCGGTTCCGCATACTTCCTTCGTTTTTCTCGTTTTCCGTACCTCTGGAACACCTGCCTAATCCAGAGATTGTCACTCTCTGCGCGGCGTGTTGTGAGATCTTCTCCACAGACCACTAAAAAGCTTGATCAGCCCGGAACCACTCTCGAATACTCAGAAAAACAAAAAGTCGAAAAACTCAAAAGCCACCTCCCAGAAACGAAGTGGCCAATGGCCATTGTCTTACATTCTCCGACTCAGGCCAGCCGCACTCTCAACCCCGATTCGTAACCGTACAAAAACCGAAGCGTATCTGGGCCGAGCCACGCGTCCTGCACACAAGAGATCCACTACCCCACCGGGATACGCTTTGGCTGTCGCTTTGTGAATCTGTAAATGGACAGCACCGTCGAATGCGAGTTTCTGCAACCATTACCCCTACCCTCTCCGCTCTTCCGGCCCGCTGCCAGCGCCCCAGCCTGCCCCTATAATCGTGGACCTGCATATAACCAGCCAACAAGGACCCGCGCTCCTGCCCAGAACCAGCCGAAAAAGCGAAAACCCACTGCCTAACAGAAGTGAGCGTGCCCTACTACTCCAATAACCTCAACAACACAATAGAAAAACACCACCACTGGTCATAACTGCGCTGACGAAAAAAAGTCTAACCAGTCACAACGGGCCACTCCTCCAAGCCCTGTCTCTGCCAGCGATTGCTGACCATATTCCAAAATGTCCGCGGCACACCCTGGCTCCCCAAAACCAGCGATAGACCTCGAAAATGACGACCGTTTGCACCACGCCACAGACGCAGATTATACACATGGCGAGCCGGCGCTGCCCGTGGTGGCGCTCCACAAGGCTTTCGAGCCGTCGCACGCCAATTACCACGAGAATTCCGACATTTTCGCCTCGCCAGATATGCCCTCGCCAGAGGTGTCTCAGACGAGTGCCAGCGGGCCACAAATACAGAAAACCAGTCCACAAACACCGGAGATCAGCCGCCCACACTCGCCCCCGGGATCTCCCGGTGGCTTGCCGAGAATGCCCGGAACATACGACATTTCTGGTCTAACTTCTGGGTTGTCCCATGCGACACAGGGGGCTAACGGCGCGTACGAAAGCCGGGACGACACTCGGGAGAACGACGAGAATAGCCACGAAAACGGCACCACGGAATATCCGCCGTTAGCTGCCGGAATGGCGCTCCTGGAGCGGCCCAAAACAAAGCCGCCCACGCCGTCACAGTCTGGTCCGCACACGACCCTCCATGGCCCCGAAAGCGCAGACACAGAGGCCAAAGACATAAATCGGCTTTTGCCAACCGAGCTCGAGCCCCCGGGAATCCACAAAAACGAACACGTCCTGCACAGTTTCACCCCTGTGGTGTCCTCCGGGAACGTGCCGCTCTTCCGGTCGGGCGCCGAAACCGAAGAGTCGCCGGAAATCCCCATCAGGGGCGACCTTCTCCTGGACGATCTCACCATCTCAAACAGCCCCTATCTCGCCACGCCCGAGCTCGAACAGTACCAGTCGATGCTTGATCCGGGTAAGCCGCGGCCAGAGTTACCCGGCGAGTTGGGTGCCGGCTTAGGCTCAGGGGTTGATCTTGACAAAATTCTTGGCGACCAGGAGCGCAAACTGGAGCTGCTGAGCTACGCTTCAGAGGACCACCATCCAAAATCACGCAATCTCCACGGGGTCTCCGCCGCCAGCGACGAGGACGATAAGGGGCCCTTGGACGAGGATTTGGGCGGCCTCAGCATAAGCTACGGTGATGACACCCCGAAAATGGGCCGAGAAACACGCTCTTTTTCCACGCTGACGGTGGTCAGGACACCGCTCCCCGCACAACCCTCGCGAACGATTTCAGCGAATCAAACTCCGCAGTTTCCCCAGAACCGCACGCCAAATATCACACCTACGCTCCAACAAGCGTCGTTTCAACTGAGCCCGTTGGACATGGGACGGCTGAGTGTGCCGAAAACACCCACCAACGGCACGGCCAAGAAGCGCAAGAGCGGCAACCGGGTTCGTGGCGTGTTGACGTCGATGTTTGGAAAGTCCAAGAGTTCTGCAGCGCCGTCGTCGCCGGATTTGACCAAGAAAATCAGCACCCCCTTCAATGCTAAACACGTGGCGCACGTGGGAGTTGACGACGATGGCTCGTACACTGGTTTACCGAGCGAGTGGGAACGATTGTTGAGCGCCAGTGGTATTTCCAGGCACGAACAGCAGCAACATCCGCAGGCCGTCATGGACATTGTGGCCTTCTACCAGGACACGAACGAAAATGCCGACGACAACGCGTTTAAGAAGTTCAAGCAGACGGACCAGCGGGCCAACATTTCTTCGAGCTCGTCGCTGAAGGTCGCACAGTCGCCGGGCTCCACGGCGAGGTCTACCCCGCCATCCACGCCCAGCGTTTCTGCTAGCACGGATCTGTTTGAGCATATTTCCACGCCCGTTCAGCATTTGGGTCTGACTAGTATTGCTGGTACGCCTGTTCAGCCGCCGGGTCAGCAGAGTATAAAAACGCCGAGCCAGGGGCACGAAGGTCAGTTTATTCCAAGCAGGCCGGCACCCAAACCGCCAACGCAGCCCCCATCGCCTCAGGTGAACGATCTTGTGCACACGCCGCCACGATCCGCCAGCAGGAAGCACTCTTTTGGCCACCGCTCGTTTTCGACTAAATCCATCAAATCCTCCAAGAGCTCGAGTGCCGGCAAGAGCTCGGACCAGCCGCCGCTACCAAGCACTGCTGATCCACAAATATCCTCGCAAACACTCCCTAAATCCAAATCGCACAACGCGTCGCTTGCAAAGAAAATCCAAACGGAACAAGAGCGCAAGGAGCCTGTCACTGCGCCAATAAGAGCAGCGCCCAAGTTCAGCAGCGAAGACTTTAAGGCTCACAGGCCGCCTCCTCCTCCACCTGCTGAAACTCGCACAACTGCTATCCAAAAGCCTGCAGCGACGGAAGCCGAGGTTCCTGAAAGACACGCAAAGCCAGAAGAGCCAGCAACACCTTCGGGCCAGAAACCGCCTGTTCGCGACGCCAAGATGGCGGCGTTTTTGGCGCAGAAGAAGCGAGAGGAGAAACGTCGGAAGAATCAGCAGATCATTGCGAAATTGAAGGAGATCTGCACCGAGGGTAACCCAAAGAACTTCTACAAGGATTTGAACAAGATCGGACAAGGCGCCTCTGGAGGAGTCTACATTGCAAAGACTGTAACGTCACATGAAGTTGTAGCTATCAAACAGATGAACTTGGAACAACAGCCTAAGAAGGAGTTGATCATCAATGAGATCTTAGTTATGAAGGATAGCCAGCACCCGAACATCGTGAACTACATCGATTCGTACCTCTTGAAGGGCGAGTTGTGGGTGGTGATGGAATATATGGAGGGTGGCTCCTTGACGGAAATCGTGACGCATAGCGTGATGACAGAGGGTCAGATTGGTGCTGTTTGTCGCGAGACATTGCAGGGACTACAATTCCTCCACAGCAAGGGTGTGATTCACAGAGACATTAAGTCGGACAATATTTTGCTTAACACTGAGGGCCACATCAAGATGACCGATTTCGGCTTCTGCGCCCAGATAAACGAACTCAATGTGAAGAGAACCACCATGGTCGGCACGCCCTACTGGATGGCGCCCGAGGTTGTGTCGAGGAAAGAGTACGGGCCAAAAGTTGACATCTGGTCGTTGGGGATCATGGTAATTGAGATGATTGAAGGAGAGCCGCCTTACTTGAACGAGACGCCCTTGAGGGCGTTGTACTTGATTGCCACAAACGGCACACCGAAATTGAAGGAGCCCGAGGCGCTCAGTTACGACATCAAGAAGTTCCTCGCGTGGTGTCTCCAGGTGGACTTCAACAAGAGAGGCACCGCCGAGCAATTGCTCAAGGACAAGTTCATCCTGGAGAGCGATAGCGTGTCGTCGTTGGCGCCGTTGGTGAAGATCGCCATCATGAAGAAAGCCAACGAGTCCCTCGAGCACTGAGCCCGCACAGTCCCCGTAGGGCTTTCACTTCTACTCACAGAGTACCTGAATTAGTATTTATATAGGACATCGACTTTTAATGAAATATACGCTCGTTTGGCCCATCAGAAGCCGCCCGTCAAGTCGCGGATTTTGTCGACCTCTTCCTGAAGGGCCTTCAAATCGTCCAAGATGTTCGCCGTGCTCGAGCTACCCTCATTGTTTTGGTATACCTCGTTTGGGATTTTCGCCGGAAGCGGCGGTGCAGGTGAGTTCAGCGACAGGCCAAAAGCGGGAGATGCAGGATTGCTGATTCGCCTGGCACGTGGTGGCGGCGGCGGAGGCACGAATCTTTGAACGGGCGGCGACCGTGGTGGCACGGGCGGGCCGGCTTTGGTGTCAGCGGGGTGCAAATGGTCGGGGTCGTACGACCTCCATGTCAGGTTCAATGGGCTGGGCTGCGAGTTCAGGCGTGCGCGCCGTGACGGCACCGGCGGCGGAGACACGCCGGACTCGTTCCCTATGCGCGCGTTTTGTGCAGTGTTGTCCATGGTGTTTCCGGTCATTTGGGAGGTGAAGGCTTGGAGCGAAACTTTGGGCGTTTCTGCTTCGGGCGAAAAGAAGCGTGCCATATCCGCTGGTCCGGTGACGTTGGGCCGAAGCGGCAGTGGCCAACCGCCATCCAGTCCCGCCATCAGTGCCATTTGTGCAGGCCCAGTCATATTTGGCTGGAGCGGCTGCGGCAGCACGTTTCTCGGCAGCCGGAAGTCGGAGTTTGCCGCGAGGTGGATGTTCGCAGGCACGCCGTCCACCAGGATGGTGTCCACTGAATGTAGGTTTTTGAAGTGGTTCATCTGGGGCTCCATGTCGCGGAGAATTTGTTTTTCCTCCGGGTCCGGCGAGACCATGCGGCGGTCGTAAGGCGGCACCGCGAGCGAGTTCGTCGGCTGCGACGACTTCATCTTCGAGAGGAGCTGGTCCATCGGGAGCAGGTAGTCCAAGCCTGCGGCCTGATAGGGCAGCTCCGTCGGCTGGTACGTGTCCTGGATATCCGTGACGATTTGGTCGGAGAACTTGACGCTTTTGAGTTTTTTCGTTTGTTTGCCGCCCTTGCGCTCATTGGGCCTCTCGCCGGTCAACATGAACTGTGTGAAAGAGTCTATATCAAGCGGAGCAGCAGGAGCAGCATTATCGGCGGGATCTTCGGCGTTATCCTGTTCGTCCTCGTGCTCCTCGTTTTGCCGCTTTTTAGATAAAATGGACGGCGGCACCGGCACACCGGTCTGCTTTTTTATGAGAATACGCGCCGGCTCCTGACCCTGTAGGGCATGCGACACCACACGCAAAAGCGCAAAGAACTCGCCGATATTGATCAGCAGGAGGATTTTCAGAAAGATGCGGTTGATCTTCTCCTTGATTTGCGCGGCGATTTTAAAGTTGCCGAGAAACTGGTACACATCTGAAATGGCAATGGTGCGCAGGTTGGTCCGCGCCAATATGTCCAGGTACCAGCGCATATATGTTTTGGATTCTTCCAAAGTGAGCTCCTGCGCCTTGAGCGATAGCGGCACGCTTTCAGCGGCCGGGTCCGCGGAATGGGGTATGCTGCCGGAGGACACATTTGCGTACGAGTGGGCGTGTGGCACGCGACCGTTTTCGGCGGCTAAATTGAACAGTACCGCCGGGGGCGCTGCGCTATTGGACGATCGTGACGACGAACCTGACGGGAGCGATCCGAGCCAGTCAAACTGCGTGTCCATGGGGGGTTTTGTGTTTGTTGAAGGCGCTCAAAATGTTGGTGTCAGCACAGTGCCAGATCAGGAGTGGTGGAGGGGCGCGGGAAGACAGGGAGAAAAGAGACTGGCAGTTTCCTGGTTCGGGCAGTCGTGGAACGGGTCTCTATTGGGGTACACGATGCAAAAATGCAGAGTTTAGGGAAAATGGGGTGGTTTGGTGGACCTTATTAGACAGAAGTGTCGTACAAGGCAGACCGGTGTGCCTGAGGAACGCGGGCCGGAGGGTGCTGTGTGCAGGACGACAATGATGTGACGTTTTTCGAGAAAGGGGTGAAGCTCTTGGGGTTATGATTAGGTTTTGGTTTAAGGGATGGTTAATTGGTGATTTGGGTTTAGGGTTGTTTGGGTGTAGGGCTGTGTATGTGTTTTTTGGCGTCGTTGGACGAGGCCGTTAGGGACTAGAGAATGTAAGCTAATTTAGTGGGAGGGATCTGGGGTTTTCAAGGATGGCCCTATTTTGATTATCCTCGCGTTAGTGTGGAATTTGCAGAGAACAACAGTAAGCGTATCATCTTGAAACGAGGGGGGACTGGCTCACGCAACAGTCAAGAATGGTCACGTGGTCTAGCGGCACGTGACATTTAGCCTTGTACCACTTGTCAGGTGATGTTGCAATTAGAGCCCTCCACATAGAACTCCCCAGACTGCTCGAGCGGGCGAGAAGCCCATGCACAACGCAGCAGGGTCAACGAGCCCCTGGACTTTAAACAGTTCGTCTGAGGACTGCATCTAAGAGTGTACAATACATAATGGTATATACATCCTGGGTGCAATTATCATTATCCATAACCCATATTCATGAAATGTTACTCGTATACCATGAATGAAAAAACTAAAACTTGCTGCACGGCCGTGGAATCTCTGTGAATCACGTGATTTAGTAAATGCATACGACCTCCATGTTAGCGGTGCGCACAGGTGGAATGCTCACAGCAAATCAACAAACTGAGATTCAGGGCTCCACGACAATAGACCGGAAAAAGTAGACAATGAGGGCGTTGTGAAAGTAAGTCACGTTGTGATACAACCCCTCGTGAAACTCAGAAATGAACGTTTTCGTTGCAACATTTGTGATCGGGTTGTACTCGTTGTCATAGAGCTTCCAGTGGTTTTCCACATTGAAGTTTAATATTTTGTCCTCTGTTTCCGCGCATATTCTTGGAAAGTTGCGAGGCACCTGGCCCCGTGTTCGGAATACGTTCTTGTGATTCGTGAGGTGAACAACATCTTGTACTAGGTGCAAGAGGGATTTCGGGAGGCCATAACTCAGGAATATCGAACCATCTTCTAAGTTTGGCACAACAGGATTCGGATAGCTGGCTTTATCTGCTAACCCTTGTTGGAAGCTTTTGAAACCCAGATTTTTTGGTTGCTTGGGGTTGTTCTTTGAAACTCTTTCTTGTTTATCGCCTTTGAACTTTACAGTAAACGATAAGGCCTGTGAGCCCAAAGAAGTCGCCCGTACTTTGACGTCTCTGGCGTCATCGGCAGACTCTGAATCCTCCTCGGACTCTTCACTCGAAGAGTCTATTTCCTTATATGGGTCGTCCTGCGTGAGGTCGTAATTTTCATTAAGGTCCTGATACTTCACCTTTTGATCCAGTCTGAAATTGAATGGTTGAAGAAATTGATCGCCTGGGTGGATTCATAAATAATGTTCAAGATATTGAAGTTATGACGCAAATAGCGCACTACTAGCTAAAGCCCCACGTGTCAATCTGTGACTGAGCAACCGGACGTGTCTTTTGTGAAGGTTTACACCACGCCAATGTCAATCTAGCTCGATGCTTCGGTAAGTCGTATTTAATGCCTGGTGACAAACGGCTTCTGTTCATTTGTAGATTCTATAGCGTTTTTCCATTTCAAGCACCTGTAATCGTAACTTCTGTACTTTCTGGAGCCATGGAATCTCTGCATTGTTTTGCGTAAACCATCAACACGTAGAACCCAAACTCCGAGAACTGCCCGATTTTTTGGTGATCCTATCAGATGCAAGGTTGAAAAGCGGGGAGTCTTTGCTATTTTATGGGTAGTAGATTTCAACAGCTTCTCGTTCGCCCTCTAATCCAATACACCATAATAAAAGAATGTAAAGGTTATGGGAATATAGCGAGGGTAATACATCGGAGCATGAAGATTTTAAGAAGCTTAAGATTACAAGAATGTCGATTTTAACGCACACACGCTGCTCTCATCAAGCAGCACGTCAAATTTCATTCCTGTTCGCTTGACATTCCTCTTCTTTTTCCAGTCTTCGGCTTTCGAGTCACAGATCGTGAAAGTATCATCGTGAAATAAGTTTTCCATGACCAAACATCCAGTTTGAAGGTTTATCGTCCATGAATCTTTGAACTACAACTAAACGGAAAGTCAATGGCGAGGACCGTCCTTAATGTGTTGAATGCCAATTATAGAAACATCAAGCCTAAGAACATAACGGGTATAACGACAATACCAGAACCTAATCGTTGCAATAAATAATTAATAAGAACTTAACTATCGTCAGAAAATAACGATCAAAAAATCATAGATATCATAAGAACCTAACAAATCTAAAACAAGCGAATATTAGAACATAACGAGTATATAACGAGCATACGAACATTCTCATACGAACCTAACGAGAATAAGAACTTACCGATCTTAACAAGCATAAGAACATATCGGCTACAAGAACATATCAATCAACGATTACACATAAATATCATGACAATCACACAACTTCCCCACCTACACGTCGCGGAACGCCTCCTGCATCAGCAAGTTGTCGATCATGTTCCGCTCGGAGCTGCTGCCCACAGGTTCCTCAGGGATCCGTGCCGGCACGTTTTGGCCCTGGTGCAAGCCCTGCGAGTGGACGATCTTCTCGATCGAGTCCGCGCTGGGCATGAAAATGACCCTCGTTCCGGGGTTTCTGCTCATGTTCTGCAACGCGTCCAAGTAGCGGATTTGCAACGCCGCTGGCGACGACAAGATGTCGGACGCCTTCCGCATCTGGCGGGCGCTTTCCACCTCGGCCTTGGCGTTGATGATCTTGGCCTCTCCGATTCGGCGGGCCTCGGCCGCCTTGGCAAACGAGTCCTGCACGCTGGGTGGCAACGTCAAGTCCTTGATCAAGATGGACTCGATGTTGACGCCCCACTCGGCGGCGGTCTTGGAGATCACGTGCTCGATGGACTCTGCAATCTCCTCGCGCTTTTCCACCACGTCCTGGAGCGTGCGGTTTCCGATCACGTCGCGCATGGTGTTCTGCGTGCGCTCGTTGATGGCACTGTGGATGTCAGAGATGGAGAAGATTGCCTTCTGCGGGTCCACAATGTTGTAGTACACCACCAGTGTGATGGCCACGGACAAGTTGTCACGCGTGAAGCACGACTGCGAGGGGAGCTCCTTGGTGTTGATCTTTATGTTGACTCTGGTCAAGTGCTCAGACCACGTGTTCACATACGAGGTGCCCGGCTCCACGGTTCGCGAGAGTGCGCCAAACGTCTGCACCAAGCCGACCTCGCCCTGGTCCACGGTTTCGTACGGGTTGTCGCAAAAGCAGCAAAACACACCAAAACAGCCAAAGAACTTGCCCATGTTCAGAATGAAGTGCTGGTACGAGTCCATGGGGGGAGTGGGGTACGACTTGGCGAAGTTCTTGACCACCATCTCGGGCTTGATGTAGGCGTTGTTTTCCTTGACGATCGAGTGCTCCTCGAAAGATTCGGACATTGTGGGGGTTGGTTTTTTCGGTGTTGGAAAGTGGTGAAGGTGTTTCGAGGGTTTCCGCAATCGAATTGGCTTCGAAAATGGACTTCAAAATGGCCCCGAAAATCGCCTGTTTCGTGGGGTGCGTCGCTTTATGTACACTTTCAGGATAGCGCGGCTCGGCTGGCGCACTGCACATAAGACGATAGCGGGAGTGCCGACAGTGCACTTTGGCCGTGCCCGGCACGTCTGTTCTTTTTTGGGAGTGCAGCAGACTCCTCGGGAGACGTATGAGAGTCTTGTGCCGAAAAAAACCCCGAATATGGTGGCCACCAGACCATTTCATTCGGCGAAAAAACACAATCTCGATCCTCGGGCTGTGCCAAGAAAGCCCAGCGTGTGATATCATACGTCCCCCACCGGGCAGCGCGTGCAGTACCGCCGCCTCACATGCAGTCTCGCCATGGTCCGTGCAGGTTTGACGGCGCGCACTCGTAATTTCGTTATTATCTCGTCATTATCGCGCTAAGCCCCGGGCGACGCTCCATGACCCCCCCGAAGCGCCCATTATTCCATCCCTTTTCCACTATCCCACGTACAAGTGCCACTCTTTTTCGCGCACGAAGTCCGCCCAGTCGAGGCATTCGGCGCCCGTCGGATTGCACGCCCACGCCTCCACCACGGTCTCCTCGATGCGCTGCAAATTGCCGATCTCGTACTGGTTCAGGTGCAGGCGGAACCGGCGCGTCATACTTGTGCGGTCGTGTGCAGTACAGCAGGTCATGCCACACACTAGCAACAGAAGCGAGAGCGCCACCTTGAGCCGGGTGGCCTGCAAGTAGTCTAGGGTTTTGAGCGCCCTGTGTAGGAGGTGTTGCAGCGTGACGGTGTTGGGCGGGAGCCGCTCGAGGGAGGTGGCGACCTGGATCCTGCACACGTGCGTGTACAACTCAAAAAGCGCACGGTGCAACGCCGCGTCGTGGGGCTTGTCTTTGAGCAACTCCAAGTGCACAGCCAGAGGTTGGCAGCAGTTGAGTCTGGAGTTGAACTCGTCCACCATTCTCTGTGCTTTTTCGTAGTACGCCGCGGTGAGCTCACCGGCGCGCGGATCGTCGTTCTCGAGTTTTGGCTGCAAGTCCGCCCAATGGCGAGCCAACTCCGCCTTCGCTTTCCCAATGTCGCCCATAATGTCGTAGACCGGGCCGACGATGCCCTGGAGCGGATCAATGCCGTATTCGGGCCGCGGCAGGAGCGCTTTGGCGTACTCCTCGGCGGCGAAAATCGGGCCCTCGAGGAGACACTTCGACGAGAGGATGTCGTGGAACTTGAAGTCCGAAATGAGCCACTTGATGTCGTTGCTGTAGCCAAACATGTCTGTGACCGGGAGGATGCCTCCGTAGGACTGGATGAGCAACGAGCACTGCGTCATAAACCCACGCCAGTTGCGCACGTCGCCCGTGCAGACCTCGATTCCGATGAAGATGAGGTAAAACACGAAAAGCACGAAGAACTGGCTCTTGTCCGCGGGCTTGAGGTAGTCGCCCATCTGCTTGCACATGCACTTGGTCGCTTTCTGCATGTACTCCCAGGGCTTGGTGAAGTCACTGCGTGGTTTGCGGAGCTCTAGGAAGAACCCACCCCAGGCGGTGAGTGCGTACGTGATGGCCTCGTTGGACGCGGCGATGCTGAGGAAAGTCTTGAGGAAGTAGTTCAGCGTGTCGAGCCCGATCGACACGAAGAGACTGTACTGCTCCCTGTAGCACTCGAGAAATCGCATGCCGTCTTGGTCGAGGTTGAATAGATAGGGGAAGCCGAACCCGGCGAGGAATTCCGTGGGGATGAACACCTGTGTGTTGTCCTGGTCCTGGTCGTATATGTCGGTACCGAGGTTGGACCGCAGCTGCTCTAGCTCCATCTGGAAGTTGTTCAAGTCCTCCTTGAAGCCCTCCAACTCCTGCACGACCTCGTTGACACGGAAATCCTCGGGGGCGTTGTCGAGAAAGTCGATCTTCATTTTCTCGCTGGAGCTCGGGGGGCACTCGGCGCTTTTTTCGGGCGCCAGTGATGCTTTGAGGGAGCGTTCTACAGCAGAGTCTGTGGCGTGGCCGGATGCCTCTAAGGGGAGTTCAGACACGCCTGTGGAAGGTTCAGAGTTTTCTCTCGGGCGCTCAGACGAATCTACAGAACGGACCCCACGAGCCCTCAAAACACCCCCCTTTTCTCTGCCCTTTGCCTTCGCTTTACCTGGCCACTCGCAGCTCGCCCCTCTCTCCTGGCATCTGCTACACACCGGGTGGACCTCGTCACACTTTTTCCTTGTGATTAGTCTCGGGCTGCTGGAAGAAGCGGCAAATATGTGAAAACACCATCACGGTCCCATCTTTACGTACTTTCGTTTGCGGCAGGTGAGACACCCCGAGACGGACCGGGCACGTGCACCGCAAAAGCGGGTGGACTTCCCCGTCGGGAGCTGCACGCCCACGGGCTTTCTTTTTTCGTGCACCTGCTTGAAGGCGTCATCAAGCGTGGAAAACATTGCCGGAAAAGGATTTGGAAATAGCCGAACAAGAGGGGAGTGGCTTGAAGTACTGGAGGTGCGCGCGTACTTCCCGATTGGGCGCGGCAGCCGGGAGCGGAATTTGTCGCGGCACGTGACCGCGATAACAGACGTCGATTGACCTTGTTCTTCAACACTTGGCTTTTTGCCCCTTTTCTGCACTTTTTGGTCTTTCACACGACTCAAACCATGAAACGCGTGCTTTTGGTGGGATCGGGCGGCGTGGGCACCATAGCTGCCTACACAATAGACCAGGGCAATCACGTGGAACTCACCACTGTTGTGAGGTCTGACTTCGACACTGTTTCGGCAAATGGGTACAGAATCGAGTCCGTGGACTATGGCAGCATCGAGTGCTACAGACCATCGAAGATTGTGAAATCCATCGAGGACGCCAGTTTGGCCGGCCCATACGACTTCGTGGTTATATGCACGAAAAACACCCCAGACATTCTAAAAGTGGAGGACTTGGTGGAGTCCGTGGTGGGGGAAGGCACTGTGATTGTGCTTGTGCAGAACGGGATCAACATCGAGGAGGCGTTCTTCGAAAAATTCCCGAAAAACATCGTTTTGAGCGGGGTTTCCATGATCTCATCGGCCAACCACGGTGCCGTGATCAGCCACGTGGGGCACGACGCGTTGAAAATCGGCTACTTCCCCAACAAAAACTTGCCAACGGAATCCCAGGAAAAAGCAGCCTTGGAGTTCGTCAGCTACTACAAAACCGCGAAAAACACCTGTGTTTATGACGACAATGTCAAGCACACTCGCTGGAACAAGTTGGTGTACAATGCCACGCTCAATCCCGTCTGCGCATTGACCAACGTTGACGTCGGCCGCTTAGACATGTTTGGCGGGGTAGACACGCTCGTCAGGTCCGCCATGAGGGAGGTGTTGGCGGTGGCCAAATCGGAGGGCGTGTCCCTACCAGAAGAGGTTATGGAGCAGATGATCCGGTCGGACGACGGCGTCTACTATGCGCCGCTGATGCTTGTGGATATCCGCAAGGGCAACTATATCGAGGTGGAGGTGATTTGCGGAAATCCGGTGAAAATCGCCCAGAAAAACCACGTGGACGCCCCGATTCTCACCATCATCTACCATCTTTTACTGGTGGTGCAGCAGCGGACCATGGAGGAGAAGGGGAGGATCAGCGTGCCGGAAAAGCGGCCGATGCCGGAGCTGAGGGAAGAGTAGAGGAAATGATTAGGTAGTGTTGCAGTAGAGGAGATGAAATACGTATAAGTAGCGGACCCTTTTGAGTTAGGAAAGGTCATGATATGGTTGTGGATTCGACTCCTCTCACAGACGTTTCTTCATCTCCGCATCATACAATACAGGCTTATGAGAAAATCCCTTGCTCTGCGGAGAACGGCACGTGTTCAGTGGTTCCATGCTCTTACCTAGCATCGTGAAGAATGTTCCACCAAGGATGCATCGACAATAGTATTGGCCATGTTGGTCGAGCCCCTCCAGATGCAATGCACTGCAGTATACACTTCGTGGCTGTGCCGGGTGTCACAGGATACGTCCAGTGGGACGTGGGAGATTCGACAACAAGAGCGAAATCTTTGGAACAGAGATCGAATTCCAAGAAAAACACAGAAAACCCCCAAAATTATAGCCGATGGCACCACAATCTAACGTGGACCTACCGGATCTAATCGGAATATGCACATAGAGGCTATGAAGCAGAGATCCGGAGAGAAACCCCTCACTGAGATCCAGACCTATGCGATATCTGACGTACCCGTGGAAAACCGTAGGATATCTCTCAGAATACTTGTTCCACGTAGAGTGTGGGTACTCGAGGCCCGTCTCCAAACTACAATTTCACAGTTATGACAAATAAAATCGACCCATCGATCCAAAAATCAATGCAAAAATAATAAAGGAAAGTCCACGCGGGCCTGGGCGGACTCGCTACACGTATGGAGCCTCCAGACCCGCGGCGGCTACTGCCCGATTAGGAAACCCGAGATAGGCCCACCATCAGGCCAGCCTTATCAACTGATAACACCGGCACGGTACAAATAAGGTCAAGCTTCAGGAGAAGGATGGTTTTGCTGTATCAAAAACAAGAAACCCAAAAGAAAAAAAAAAAACGCTTCTTAGCTTAGGCACACTCGACAGCCTGACTCCACCTCGATTTTACCCCAAAGTATCACCCAAACGTCACCAAACTTACCCCAAACTTCCTCAATCAAATGACCGTTTCTGCCTCCTCGGTGCTCTTCTCCTCCAAGGTCGACACGCACGCGCCCATGGTCGTGGGTGGAGAAGGAAACCTGATCTTCGTCGAGGACACCTTGACCCACAAGAAGCGGGAGGTATTCGATGCCATGGGCGGCGCCGCGGTGGTCAGCTTGGGCCACGGTGACGAGGACATCATTGCGGAGATGGCCGAGGCGGCCAAGGAGTGCTCCTACAGCTACTGTGCGTCCATGACCAACCACTACGCGGAAAAGTTGGCCCAGTTTCTCATCGACAAGTCGCCGCCAGATGCGTTTGCAGCCGCGCTCTTCACGTGCTCCGGGTCCGAGCTGAACGAAAACGGCATCCGGACCGTGCGCCAGTACTACTTGGAGAAAGGCGAGCCCGAGCGAACGGTGTTCATTTCGCGCAAGCAGTCGTACCACGGCTACACCACCGGGTGTCTTGCGTTGAGTGAATCCATGCGCAAGAACGCGTTTCGGCCCGTTTCCATGCCGGACAGCCAGTTCCCGAAGGTGTCCCCCTGCTATCCCTACAGGGACCAGCGGGAGGGCGAGTCCAGTGCGCAGTACTGCGACCGTTTGTTGGCGGAAATCGAGCACACGGTGGTCGCAGCGGGCCCCACGAAGGTCGCCGCCATCCTCTGCGAGACCTTGACGGGCCTGACCTTTGGCACGGCCCCGGCGATCCCCGGCTACTTGGCCGGCATCCGGCGCATCTGCGACAAGTACGACATCGTCATGTGGCTCGACGAGGTCATGTGCGGCACGGGCCGCTCGTCCGCCACCGGCGGCTTGCACTGCTGGGAGTCGTACCCGGACTTCGCCGGGCCGGACTTGCAGTCCATCGGCAAGACGTTGGGTGGCGGTTTTGTCACGATCGCCGGGCTCTTGGTGTCGCCCAAGATCCACACAGCGTTTGTGGAGGGCTCCAACTACATCGCCGGCGGCCAGACGTACCACCAGCACGCGTTCAACTGCCGTGTGGCGTTGGCGGTGCAGGAGAAGGTGGACCGTCTCCAGTTGCGCAGAAACTCGTACGAAAAGGGAGAGATGTTGGGCAAGCTCCTCCGGGAAAGAGCGGGCGACACGCAGATCATCGGCGACGTGCGAGGCTTGGGCGGCTTCTGGTCGATGGAGTTGGTGAAGGACAAGGCCACCAAGGAGCCCTTCGAGATGCAGGTGGGCGCAGGCGCCAAGGTGTCTGCTGCATGTCTTGCGAACGGCATGACGACATTGGGAATGGGAGGGACGGTGGAGGGACTCCGCGGCGATCACGTGTCCGTAGCGCCGACGTTCACGTTGACCGAGAGCGACGTCGAGTTCATCGTGGACACGTTGGTGAAAAGCGTGCTTGAGGTGGAGCAGCAGTTGCGGGAGGACGGCCATCTCTAAAGCTGGCGCCATTTGAGATGCGCGCTGCGGCCCTGCATGTGCGCTGCGCATGAGCTCGCATGCAGCAAGACCGACTTCGCTTCTTGGCTTGCCTGTCCCAGAGGCGGGTTTCTTTGATACTTCTTACTAATTGACCGTATGCTGACGTACACGACACCCGAAGCGTTGGGCGCCAAGTGCCCTTCAAACGCAAAGAGTAGGCTTAATTCAAGCGCAAAGACGTAGGCACAACAAAAGAGATTCGTGCCGAGGGCCCATTGTTCGCGAGTGACAGCTCAATGCAATTGCGGGAATGCGGCATTTGCGGGGCCTGTTATCAGGGGCCCATTGTCTGAACGCTTGACGGTGCTGGCGCGGGGAGCCGTTAAACGCACGTTTTCGGCCAAGGCGCTGTTGGTGAGATACTGAGCGTCGTGAAAAAGGCTCTTGGTGAGATTCTGACTGTCCTGACAAGGGCCCCAGCAGTATGACCAACCGTGTAGGCGTGATCTCGAAAGAGGCATTTTAGGCATCTGAAAAATTTGCGATTGCTTGGCGACTGCTGGTTTGCAGGATGACTACTGCACGTAGCGCCGGATGCGTGACAATTGCCAGATGCAGCCGCATGGTGCGTCTGCGGTGCGTGCGGCAAGGCAACTAAGGAAATAGAGGCGCCGTTTCGGAAAAAACCCGCACGCCAAGAGATGTTATCAGATCAATCTCATCAGATCTACGCCATCTATTTAATCTGCCGCGATCTGCCGGGCTTTTTCGCTTTTTTCTCCACACTGAAAAATGGCCGATTCTTCCGCCCCCGCGCCCCGCTCGTCCACGGACGAATCCAGAATCGGGTCTGAAAAGGGCCCGGAACATGGCTCCACATACATCGACCACGACGGACAGGTGCATCCAGATGGCACGCCCTTCTCGTCGTCCGCCAGATCCTACGGCGTCAGGCGAACCGAGTTGATGACCGCGCAGTACTCGCACTCCGGCTTGAAAATCGCCTACTACGTTGCTGCGTTTCTCTGTGCCTACTGCTACGCCTTGGACGGCACCTTGAGAAACACCTTCCAGGTGTACGCCACCAGCTCGTACTCCACGCACTCGCTTTACACCGCGGTGAATGTGATCCGCTCGGTGATCGCCGCCGCGTCGCAGCCGACGTACGCCAGGCTCTCGGACCGGTTTGGCCGCTTGGAGTTGTTTATCGTGTCCATCCTCTTCTACGTCGTGGGCACGATCATCCAGTCGCAGGCGTACGACGTGCAGCGCTTTGCGGGCGGGGCCGTGTTGTACCAGGTGGGCTACTCCGGCGTGCAGCTCCTCTTGGAGGTGTCGCTAGCGGACATGTCCACGTTGAACTGGCGGTTGTTTGCGTCGTTCATCCCGGCGCTTCCCTTCATCATCAACACGTGGGCGTCGGGCGACATCGCGTCCAGCATCTTGGCCAAGCACTCGTGGAGTTACGGCATCTGGATCTGGGCGATCATCTTCCCGTTGGCGTCGCTCCCGCTTCTCGCGTGCTTCTTGCACATGCGCATAGCCGCCGGGCGAACCGAGGAATGGGCGCAGATCAAGGCGGAGGAGAAGGCGGCGAAGGCCGGCAAGAACGTGTTGGTGGAGTTGTTCTGGCAGCTCGACGTCATTGGCATTTTGCTCATCATCTGTGTCTTTGGCTTCATCTTGGTGCCCTTCACGCTCGCAGGCAACAAAACGGCGCTGTTGGTGCGTTCCGACGAGGCGTGGAAACAGGCCAAGATCATTGCGCCCTTGGTCGTGGGCGTGTGCTTGATTCCGGTGCTTATCTTGTGGGAGGGCCGATTTGCCCGCTTCCCCATCATCCCGTTCCCGCTCTTGAAGGACCGTGGTGTGTGGGCTGCGCTTATCATCGCGTGTCTCGTCAACTTCATCTGGTACATGCCCAACAGTTTCATGTACACGATTTTGGTGGTTGGCTTGAACACGTCCATTCTCGCGGCGAACAGAATCACCTCGTTGTACTCGTTTGTGTCCGTGGTCACGGGCCCGCTTCTTGGCTTTGTGCTTGTGAAGGTCAAGCGCACCAAGGCGTTCATCATCTTTGGCTGCGCCATGTGGTTGGTAGCCATGGGCATTCTTTACCACTTCCGTGGCGCCAGCGATGGCATCAACAGCGAATACGTGAAGCACGGGATCATTGGCGGCGAGTGCCTCATGGGCTTTGGGGCCGGCTTCTTCACCTACGTGACCCAGCTTTCCATCCAGACGTGCACCAACCACGAGTATATGGCGGTGGTGCTCTCGCTCTACTTGGCGTCGTACAACATCGGGTCTGCGTTGGGATCCGCCGTGTCCGGCGCCATTTGGACCCAGCTTATGCCCAGCACCATTGCGCAGCACATGGAGGCCTTGGGGGCAAATGTTACCTCTGCCACGGAGGCCTACCAGGCTCCGTTCACTTACATCTACGAGTATCCATGGGGCTCTAGCGAGCGTATAGCGCTTGCGTTGTCGTATGCGGAGATCCAGCGGAAGTTGATCATCGTGGCACTTTGTTTGTGTGTGGTGTTGATGGTGGCGGCCTTCTTGTTGAGAGACCACTACTTGGCCAATGTGCAGAGTTTGGATGAGGTGCACGAGCATGCGGACAAACAGCACCAGACGATCATGGGCAAGACGGTGGTGGTGAACAGCTACGACAACGACCCGATCGCGGACTTTTTCCGGGGGCTTTTCAGGAGGAAGTAGGTTTGAATGGTTGAGTGGAGTGGGTTGAGGAATAGGGCGAGGAAGAGGTTGATTTATACACGTTGAGTAATCTAGTTGAGATAGTTGAGTAAGATAGTTGAGTAATATAGTTGAGTAATATAGTTGAGTAATATAGTTGAGTAATATAGTTGAGTAATGTACCTTGAGTAACTTGGGTTTAGTTATGTAGATTGAGTACTATAGTTGAGTGCCATGGGGTGACTAATAGATTCAGTAGCATACGATGAGCTGCTGATACTTTGCATAACTGTGAATAGGGACAGACGGAATGTAGCCGAGAAGTTCAAGGTGGGAAACAACACAGTTAAGCAGTAAAAAGACAAGAGAATGAGAAGCTAATGATAAGATACTAGAAAAGCAGAAAATTACGAGCATTAAACTGATGTACGCTTCCTAGTACGAGGTGCTCAAAATAGTGATGGTAGGTCCCGTTATGCCTCCAAAACTTTGGTTCCCCCAGGAGGCATAAATAATCGCCTACCTACGATGATGTCCCTTCTGTCATTGTAAGGATAAAAGAAACATTCTAATGCTACAGACCCCACATTGCTACTTTCTAGGGGTGTCTTCTTTTCACATCGAGAGACTTTAGACATCGTCTTGTGAGCTAAATGTGCATTTGATGCAAAAGAATGAATGCCACATCGACAATCATTGTTAGCACCCATAGTGCATAGTGAGGCAAGACTAACACAGGCATTTTTAGGCAGTAAAGGTATAATTAGCCAATTGCACCATATACTGAATTTGCAGAATAAATTCCTATATTCCTGTAGGCTCTTTCAAGCCCAACACTGGTGTCTATGGCGTGGCTGGTATAGAGCTATATACACGGATATAATGGATGACAATCTATTGTAAAATATCTATTGTAAAATGGAAAAGTGCCCTTATAGAACCCACTGTACACCACTACGATCCATAGTAGAGCTACCTAAGGGCCAATTCTTGGCACTGTAACACTCTGCGCAAAGTTGGTGAAAGTCCAAGGTACCATCACCTCTATGGGCATATTATCCTATTGAAGTCATCTAGTCCTATCACCCCTGCAATCTTGATCGCTATCCTCACTCATGTCATGTTCACCACTCCCCCTTTGTGCCCTCCTATCCAAAAACGACCTACGAAAGCCCGCTTTCGGCCTCCTCGAACATCTTGAACGTGTTGCGCACATCTTCCTTCATTCTCCTCGCCATCTGCACCAACGGAGCCGACGACTTGTTGAACATGACGCAGTTTGTGAACATGAGAATGATGTCACGCTCGAGCTCCTTCACCGAGCCGTACACGGCCAGGTTTTGTTTCTTTTTCACGCCCTTCAAGATCGACTTGAGGTCTTTCGGGTGCTTGATCACGTGGCCGTACTCCTTGGCGGTCACCGCGGTCAAAAACGGCAGCGAGAACCGGTGCGCCTCGATGGTCTTGATCAAATTGATAGCGATGGCCTGAAACCGTTTGTATTTTTGCGCCGGCGTGAGCCCTGTTATTTCTGTGGCTTCTGAGCTCTGGCGTGTTCCTTCCTTGGCTCTTTTTGGTTTCTTGCTTTCGGGCTCCGACTCCCCGGGTGTGTCGTCGGTCTTTCTTTTGCGGCGTGGGGCAGGGCTGGCATTTTCTTGGCCCAATTCCTCGTTCTTTTCGTCTTCTTCGTCTTCAAGCTGTGCCGTCTCGTCGTCGTCCCCAGATGCCGAGGAATGTCGGGGTTTCTTTGGGGTTTCCAGATTAGTCTGAGGTTGCCCCGCTTCAATTTGGGTCAGGTGGGAAATCCCATCGACATTCTGTGCTTCTGGAGTGTCTGTTTCCTCTTCCTGTGCGTCTGTCTCGTCGTTATCGGCATTATCGGTCTCCTTCTCACCCCTCGAAACATCCACATCTGCCAGAGCTGACTTTTCAACAGTGGGAATCTCCCCCGCGGCCACCGGACTTTCGCTGCCTTTCGCGTCCACCAGCGGACTACCAACAGTTTCGCCATTTTGCTCGGCTTGCTCCTCGTCGCTCTCGTCGCTCTCCTCACTGGCTTCATCCGATCCGTATCCTTCAGTTTTCAAGAAGTTCTCGCGTTCTTCTATCGCTTTATCGTCCGAGTCGCCGGCTTCGTCTTCCAGCTCTTCCTCCGAGTCCAGCTCTTCGTCCACATCTTCCACTTTATCTTCAGCTTCGGCTCCCACGGATGCCTCGCCATCACTGCTTCCAGAATCCTTGGCACTTTCCTTGCCTTCAGTCAATTCTCCGTCGATCTCCATTTCAGGCTTTTCAGCCACTGCGTCCAAATCTGGTATACTGAGATCCACGGTTCCCAGGGTTGTGCCTGGATCCACCATAGCATGCTCGGAATCTAGGTCCATCGAATCGGTACCACGACTTTCCTGTCTGTTAGACTCGACTTCCTCGCCGTATTCTATCGACTTTGAACCGAGTCCATGTCCGTTTTCAGTGCCTGAACTATTTGGTATACTGCTGGACGGTTCCAGAACACCGCTCGGGGGCCCGTTGCCCGCAGAAATCTCATGGTACTCATCTTTAAGGCCCTGGAGATGGAGCATCACAGACCTCCCGTAGGTGATCGACGAGTCTATAATCACGCTGGCCAACGTAGCGTTTGTTTTTTCCAGCGGAGCCAGCAACACTAGCTCATCTTTTGCCTGGTTTATACTGATGACACTCTTCAAATCACAGTTCCGGATGATCCCAGTGAGGCTCGAAGCGTCCAAGTCGAAATTGTGTGGCACACCCCCGAAAGCTCGTTCGTAGGCGGAGAGAGCAGCGGAGAAATGCTGTAGCACCGTGGCAAAACTGATTTTGAGCGGCCCCAGCGACGCCAGATGGGCCTTGGTGTGGTCGCTGAGCACGTGCACTAGCACGATAAGGATGAGTTCTTCGGCTGGAGCGGGCATGTGGAGCCGTGGAGTTGTTTATAGTCTGTAGGTTGGTGAGGCCTGCATGGACACTGGATGGAGTACGGAACAAGGTCAGATGGAATGTTTAAAAACACTGGAATACACAGAAAAGAGTTTTATTTATATTTTTGGTTTTTTCTCAAGTGTTCAGTACATTCTTATCCACAGAGTGGCCTAGTTCCTCTACTCTGAACCTGCTGGGTTACAGTGACGGGTCTGGTTCTTATAGTGCATTGCTAATATATACAAAAACGGCTCAGACAACCGTGGAACGGCCGCGAGTCTTCTTATTTACTTATCGTTTCTGCAAGTTTTGCATCAACATGGCGCTGTGTGTTAGTACGATTCGTAGCGTGGTAGTGGGCTTCCCGAGAAGATCAATGTACATACTTTTGTTCCTGGAACCTCTGGCCGACCCTCTCGCTGTGTTTCAAGAACTTCTCCGAGCACTTGAAGAGGCAAGAGGACTCCTTGGTGGTCAAGTTGGCAGACGTGAAATCGTTCACACAGTCGTCGAAACATCTCGACACCAAGTTCGAGTACAAGCGCATGAAATCCTTCATCTGCTTCTGCTCGACGACTTGCTGAAACTCCTGCTGTTCCTTGACGTTCAACTGGTCCATTTTTGTGTATTAGTGGGGGTGTATGTTTGAGGCACAGTGTTGCTGTGGTTAAAAACTTTTCAAACTGGGGCCAGCACGACCGCGAAATCCGGGGCAGGGCTGTAGTGCGGCGACTGGGCGAAAAGTGGGTCTACAGGCTGGTTTTTGGTGGTGAAATAAAAGGCATGATTCGCTGATTCCGACTTTGTTTTTTGTTACTGGCCTGGAGGAGATGTGTGGGTAAATTAGTGGTTAGTGACTTTTCGCCACGGTATCGCACCCTGTCACGCCGTTGAGAAAGAGGCTGCAACGGGAAGAATGTGTCGTGGCTCTCGGCAGGAATACCAGTAATCATGCCGCACTCTCGACACCCATGAAAACGAGAAAACGGAGTGAAGTAATATAACAGAGCTCCTTCGCTCTGCCTAGACAGCCACGTTCGTCCTGCGCATAGAAGTAGATCCAGCGAATGGCTATCATGACTCTACTTCGATAAAAACCTCCGGCTTGCTTGGAGATACGTCGTCATCCCATATGGCCAATGGTAGATTTATTATTATGTTGCGCAAATAGGGCCCCATGGTTGAGATTCCTATTTTTTTTTTTGCTTGAAACATCTGATTAACGGGGATGATTAGTGTCATCAACCCCAAAAACTAGATACCTATAGAAAAAACCGTGTACTCAGTTCCCAAATACGCACCCAGTGTCGAACGGTCCACCGCACGCTGAACTTCAGCAAATGCTATAATGGAAAATATCGCGTAAGTCCTACGCGTTGATTTTTTGATATACGTCATTTTTGCAATCAGCAACAATGTGGAGAATGGTTGTAATGTGGAGAATGGTTGTAGTCAGTTATTGCCTATCTTGAAGACCTCCGAGCGAGCGTGTTGTTAGCAAGCACCCAGCCTGACTCTTGGCGAGTTTCTACTTTTGAACTTCATGGCTCTTTTCGCTGGTCTCTTTACTATCGTATCTTGCAAAAAACACATCCTTCCTCATCGCTCCTCGGGTGAAAACCTACCTGAGCAACCTACCGATATCGACTACCATGGAAGCAATAGGGACCTGATTCCATCATATAGTAAACTACACATCGTCACATATGTACTCTTTGATTCCTCTCCGTTGTGGAATCCCTCTGCCAACGTCGTAGCCACCACTCAAAGGACCAAGCTCCCGACCAAGACCTCCCCTTCCTCCGGCCCACCAATCCCGCGTAACTACCTTGTTGCTCCTACTACCTATACATACACCTTTCTGTTCTTACAAATACATACATTTCTGCTCTTGATTTCTATATCTCTCCGCTCTTACTATCCATCTACCTTCATGCTCTTCTCTACACCTTTCTGCTCTCCTCTCGATCTATACACCTTTCTCCTCTTACGATATCTGTATCTCTTCGCTCCTCCTACACCTTTCTGCTCCCACTATCTACATACCTCAGTTTCCGTACCTTCATACACCTTCCTCCTCTTGCTTCTATATACATCCCCTAGCACGCACACACGCTGGGGGCCCGGGGAAACGCACTGATGTCTCGGATGTTCTCCACCCCCGCCAAGTACGCAAGCAATCTCTCGAATCCCATGCCAAACCCGCCGTGTGGCACAGACCCGTTTTCACGCGTGGACAAGTACCACAGCATGGCGTCCACCAGCATTCCCCTGCTTTGCATCTCCTTGACCAACCTACTGTGGTCGTGTTCTCTGAGAGAACCACCGACCAACTCGCCTATTTCAGGGACGATCAAATCAAAACACGCCACGGTTTCACGCCCGTGTTCCTCGCTCGAGTTCTGGAGCATGTAGAACGGCTTCTGCGACTTGGGGTAATCCGTGACAAAGACTGGCGACTTGTAGTGTTCGCCAGCAAGCCATTTCTCGTCCTCGGTCAGAATCGACGCGCCCCAGGAGAGTCTTGCCTTCAGCCGGCCCTTGTACTTGACGTTGTTCAATGTTTCTATGGCTTCAGTATACGTGATACTGGGCCACGGGTTTGCCAGGAGAATCTGGTCCCACGTTTGCGCGATTTTCTCGGTGTCGCCTTTGGCAAATCTCGATTTGACGAGGTCGTTTTTCGATCCGGAACTCAAAACACTGTCTTCTTTCCGTAACCGTGTAACTAAGTGGCGCACCATTTCTTCAACAAACTGGGTCAACTGGCCCACCTTCGACACGTAGCAGAGCTCTGCTTCGAGCATCCAGAACTCACTCAAGTGCCTGGAGGTGTTGGAGTCCTCCGCACGGAAGCACGGCGTGAGCGTCCAGACCCGATTTAGCGAAAGAGCTAGGACTTCCAAGTGGAGTTGGGTGGACACTGTCACATATGCGTCCTTTCCGAAAAACCCACCAGCCTCCGCCATTTCTTTACTTTCGCCCACAGGCCTAATCCGGAACTGCTCGCCGGCGCCTTCGCAGTCCAGAGACGTGATAAGCGGAGGAGCGACTTTCACCACATCGTTTTCCCTGAAAAAACCGGCCAAAATGGCCTCCACGTTCGAGCGGAACCGCAACACGGACGCCAAGAGCGCCGTGCGGTGGCGGAGCGTGGGAACCGTGCGAAGAAACTGCAACGTCAGGCGCTTTTTCTGGATCGGATATCCCTCCGACACGTCTCCTAGCACGGAGATCGCATGTCTGGGGTCGGCAGCGTCGTAACTGAGCTCGAAATCCTGGGACCCACGTGACTCGACCCACTTGCCCGTGACCTCGACGCTCTGGCCCACTTTATAGTTGCGCTCTGAGAAGACCGATTCTGGATCGCTGAATATCACGCTTAACGTCTGGTGGATGGAGCCGTCGGAAAGGTCCATGAATCCCACGTTTCGAAAGGAGCGAATGGCCTTGATATGGCCGCGCGCCGTGCCCTCAGACTCGAACTCCGGGGGGTTTTGCAAAAGCTGTCTGATAGTAGGAGCGAGCAGACTGAGGTGTTTCCGAAGCTGGCGGTTTGCGGAGGCACCTCTCCACTTGGCGCCTTCCGATAATGGTATTAGGCGCGCTCTGGACTGGGAATAGACGCGGAACATGAAAGAGGGCGATTTTGTGTGTGGCAGATGTGAGTATGGGTGTATTTCTGTAGTTGTTGGTGGTTCTCACTGAGATCTGGAGTGCACCGAGACTTTCGGTTGCAAAGTGGGGTGTTCCAGGAAGGAACGGTACGTGAGAAATAGGGAATTGTCACGGATAGCCGCGTTTTTGCATTGGCCCGGAAGACGGAAAAAAGACTCTTCCTCTAGTGGCTAGGACATTGTGTCACGTGACTTGCCTGGCCAGGTTCCGAACCCAGACGGGTGTTCCGGAATTTCGAGAGGGAGAGTGAGAAGTCAAAATGGGGAGTATATTAGAATAGGAGGGACTTATACAGTATGATCATTCTGCCGTTTGGTGGTGTAGGCAAGAGGGACTCAGAACTAGGATTAGTAGAGTATCGTGAGAAGAGAGCCAAAGTAGAAATCGCCTCGAGCCAATCGTGACGGACGCATGGAAACCCGCTCCATGAACAGAGAAAACGTTCGACACGAAGCCTAGCATCTGTACTAGCTTGTAAATTGATGGGTACTCGTTGACTCTGAGAGTCTACAAAAGTTAAGCCTGAGCTCTCGAGGCTGTGAAGGATAACGGCGTTGCACGACCATTAGCGCCTGTTTGCTGGTCGTTAATAATCACAGATAAGAGTTTAGTTCGTATTTTCAAAGGATTCTGTGGCGTATTACCTGGGTATTCAGAACGTTCCTGTATGTATCACGATAAGACCAGATGAGAGCAGTGAAATAGAAATCAGTGTTTTTTGGGACATTGAGGTTTCTGGTCTTATTCCTTCTTGTCATCTTGTTAAAGTTCAGTAATCCAGCCATTCATCTTATATGCGGAAGAGCTTGCCTAGAAGTACTACAGGTGTATGAACTATCAGGTGCCATGTATTTACATGATCCATTGTACCAATTGGGCAAAATAGGGAAGATATATCCAGCCCACTTAGGCAATCCCCCGGGTGTTCTCACTTATGTTGGGTCACTTTCATACTGAAGTTCATCTGTCACCTTTGGACTACTTTTTCCAAGCTGCCATACGCGTACCCAGCCAATAAAGCTCTGTTTATCCGGATCGGCAGACACCCACAAATATGGAGCGCAACCTTCTGGAAAACAAAATACAAGAAATAAGGGAAATATTTACCCCCCACGACCCATCTACTTTTTGCCTTGCCTCTCCCTTTTTTTTAAACCTTTCCTAACTATCTCCACCACTTCTATCGAGCCGCAGATATCCGCACTGCCAGATCTACACAGTCACCGTGGCATCCAATACTTACTCTGAAACCCACGATAAAACACCCAAGCCGCAAAAAACAAAATCGCCAAAACCACCATGCATTCGCACCACTCCCACAGCGGCGATTACATCTCTCATGCGTCTGGCACTTTGGAAAGCATGGTCGAAACGGCCCACAGCAAAGGCTTTTCCCAGTACTGTCTCACTGAACACATGCCCCGGCTTTCCGCCGATTATCTCTATCCTGAGGAACACGAGAAAAACTATGGCGTGAAGAACTTGGAGGCCGATTTCGAAAAGTACTTGCAGCACGCGCACGACCTCCAGGTTAGGTATGCGACCACCGGGCACATGAAAATATTGGTGGGGTTTGAGGTGGAGGGCATCGACGACGCACACATTTCTGCAGCACGTGCCATCCAGCAGAAAGCAGATATGTGTGTGGGCTCCGTGCACTATGTACACGGGGTTCCCATAGATTTCGATAGACAATTGTGGCTCGAGGCCCGGGCCAAGTGTGCTGAAAACACCACCCGGTGCCTTTATAAGGACTACTTTGATTTACAGTATAAGGTGGTTTCGGAATTGCACCCGCAGGTGGTGGGCCATTTCGACCTCATCCGCTTATTTGAGGAAGACGAAATGGACGCAACCACCGGGAAACACACGTCCGAGATAAACCTCGAAACCGACTGGCCCGAAGTGTGGCTGGCCATCACACGCAATATCAAGTACGTAGTATCTTATGGTGGCCTTTTTGAGCTCAATTCTTCCGCTATAAGAAAAGGCTGGCTGACTCCATACCCCCGTTCGGATATGGCTCTTGCCATCAGAAATCTAGGCGGAAAGTTCTGCCTCTCTGACGACGCGCACACCACTGCCCAGGTCGGCCTCAACTACAGCAAAATGTGGGCGTACGTCCAGGGGGTCCTATGCTTGAAAGAGGTACACCACTTGGAATTGGACGACGCGGGGAACACTGTCGTGGTGGCCGATTCCGTGGCGGAGCTCTCGCAACTGGCCTTCTGGACGTAGTCGTGCTTATATACAGTAGAACATCGAGAACAGCACCCTGCCTAGTAGGATCTGCCGAACAACGTGTAGTTGACGGCCGCTTTGTCGCAGCGAACACACTTCTGGTCCTTCTTCAACTCGGGCTGGTCGTACGGAATGCACAACGACTTGGCGCCCATGGAGGGCGCACGCTCGTCCTGCTCCTCGTCGTCGCCGTCGTCCTTCTTGGCGGACGCATCCTTGATGTCGTCCTCGCACTCGGGCACGCCACACCACGGCGCCAAGATAACGTTCTTGGCGTTGAGCGTGGGCACGAAGTCCTTCCAGTCCTCCACCACCACACGGTGCTGGTCGAACTTCTCGCGTGCCGCCTCCAATAAACCCGTCTGCATCTCCTGCAAGATCTCGGGAATGCGTGTCTTCAACTCGGTCAACTTGACGGTGTACTTCTGGTTGTTGTCACGTCTCACCGCCGTGACCAGGCCTGCGGCCAAGTCCTTGGGTCCGAACTCCACGCGCAACGGCACCCCCTTCAACTCGGCGTCGGCGAATTTCCACCCAGGCGAATAGTTGTCTCTGTAGTCGCCAAGCACTCTCACGTCGGTCTCGGCCAAGGTCTCCTCGACCTTCTGTGCGCCGCTGTTGACCGCCTCGCGCTGCTCAGGGGAAGTTTTCGCAGTCAACCCAACAGGAATGACCACGACCTGTGTTTGGGCCACACGAGGGGGCAAAACCAAGCCCTTGTTGTCGGAGTGGGTCATCACCATGACACCAATAACACGCGTGGAAAGGCCCCAAGAGTTCTGCTGGGCAAACACACGCGGCTTGTCCGTGCCCTCGGGGCTCTCAACGGAAATGTTGAACATTTTGGAGAAGTTCAGACCCAAGTGGTGCGACGTGGCGCCCTGGATTCCTCTGCCGGTGGCGGCCACAAAACCCTCGACGGTGGTGGTGTAGTCGGCGCCAGCGAACTTTTCGTTCTCGGACTTGCGCCCCTTGATCACAGGCACGGCCAACAATTCCTCGTAAATTCCCTTGTAGAGGGTCAAGATTTGCTCCACCTCCTGCGATGCGCCCTCCTTGGTTAAGTGCGCGGTGTGGCCCTCCTGCCACAAGAACTCCCTGGTGCGCAAGAACGGCTGTGGGTGCTTGAACTCCCATCTGACCACGGAGTTCCATTGGTTCAATCTCAAGGGCAAGTCACGGTGAGAACGGATCCATTTCGCATAGTAGGGGTACATGACAGTTTCGGAAGTGGGTCTGATGGCAATGTGCTCGTCCAATTCGGAAGAGCCCGCGCGGGTAACCCAGGCCACCTCGGGTGCAAAGCCCTCCACGTGGTCCTTCTCTTTCTCGAGCACTTTCGATGACACAAACATGGGGAAGTACGAGTTCTTCACGCCCATTTTCTTGATGTTCGCGTTGAACCAGTCCTGGATCTCCTCCCACACAAAGTACGAGTTGGGGCGCAAAATGTAGCATCCGGAAACGTCGTAGTAGTCCAACATTTCTCCCTTAACTACCACCTGCGAGTACCACGCGGAGAAATCCTTGGCCTTGTCCACGGTGATTCCAATCAACTTGGCGTCCTCCAACTTGGCGGCGTTCTTGTCCTTCTTCACGGCGTCCTTCTTGGACGTTGAAGGTGCAGGGCTGGAGCCCTCAGTGAAGTCCGCAGAAATGACCTCGATTCCGGTCGACGCAAAATACTCGTTGAGCGTTTTGGCGGGAATCGCTACTTTGGCCAGTTCGGTGGCCAATTCCAACACGGTATCGTCACTGGCGTTGGTGATTTCCGCGTCTACAATAAGCTTGATTTTGCCGCCCATATCCTTATTGAGGTTGGCGATCGACACCTCCTTGGCGGTGACACCAAAGAATGCCTGGACCAAGTCGTCGTTGGCCATTCTGGGTTCCTTCACGCCGGCGATCTTGGCAATAGCGCCGGAAGGGGTGGCGGTGGAAGCGAGTGCAAAGACGACCACGGGAACAGGGGTGGCCGATTTCGCAGTCTTGGGCTTGAAAACAAGAGTTTTCGTGGCCACGGCGTTTTCAGCTGACACGGTGGCCAAGGAGAGCGCAGCCAAGGATTGTGCAAGGGCCATTGCTGTGGAAAAAGTGGGGAGGAAAAGGAGGAAAAGGAGGAAAAGGGTAGAAAAGGGTAGGTTTTGGGTGGAAAAAATTGATGGTGCGCACCGCGAAAAGCGTGGAGATAGGGAGGAGGGGAGGAACAATCGAGGGTTTGGGAAGAAGGAAAGATAGGTGGAGAGAGGAAAAGATGGAAAGGGGCGTGACAGAGGTGTTTTTGACGGTGGTGCTTTTTTCGTATTTTGTATATAATGGGTTTATTAGGTTGGTGGAATTAGCAGTGTTTCGCCAATTGTTTCGGTAACTGCGAAAATTTTCAACAAACTGACTGGAATTAGAAATATGGAAACTTTAAGAGTCTTTTTTCTTAAAATGTTTTTTTCGAAAGCCAAACGAAGCACGCCAGAGAAGAGAGTAGGGGGAAATTACATATATACTTCCTTTGGGTACGCTTCTACCCACCGTAAGACACGTTTCACCATAGACATGACCAACAGCGACCAACAGGAAAGCTTAGGTCGCCGTATTCTATGGCGGCTCTCATGATAGAGGTACATCAAAATTGAGGTTCATCATAATGGAGGGAAAGGTGATACCGAGTTGTACGTATGATGGAGGTACACGCATAATAGATGTAGATGTAGCATCATGACAGATTACGTGAGTAATATATTATTAGGATGGATATATCTTTGGAATAGGTATAGTCTAATCCTTGAAATAAAACAAATTATATATTTATTAGAGTAGTAAGTGAAACCTATGAATGTATTAGTTCGCTTTCCATTAATTAAAGCATGGTGACGATAATAAGAAACTAGTAAACTTAATCCTATTGCAGATTCAGCACCAGCTAGCCTTACTTCCAATACTATTATACGTGTTCAACTCACCTTTGTGATAAAGGATATTGTAATTCATGATTGAATAGAATTGCAATTAATACTAAATAGACTTCGATTCTCTCAATATTCTAGTGATGTCAAGATAAGAAAGATATTGATAAAAAGGGACGTGTGCTACCTCAACTACGAAGTACATAAACTCCATCTTGCGGCAGTGCAACCAGAGAGATCTGGCTCCTTTCTACTCCCAACAACCCAATTACTTAGGATTCTAGGATTCCAACGAATTATGGAATGATCATTAAAAGCTGACTAAACAGTGGGGGCCGGGTATCAGAGGTTAATCTTGTGAGATGCCACATGCGTTTGGTTGCTCCAGCCATTATTTTATCAATTTGCAACTGACAGGCAAACTTTTCTATGACACTTTCTAGGAAACATTTCGGAGATCGGTATTGACACCTAGCTTCCGCCAAATCCTTACATACCTTGTGCAGGCTACTACCTTACCACACCTTCATCACACCCAATTCCAGAACTCTTCGTGTTTCGCCAGTCTCGATCAAATAGGACAAACTCACAAATACGTCGTACGGTAGCTCAATCCTTTGTCATCTCGCTTATCTCTTTTCGAACCTCCTCCACTGGCTGCAAACCAGGCGCACCATGACTCACCCTCCCGTTCAGTAACAGGCCATATAAGGAACCACCCAGCAGAAAAATACGAAAAAAAAGCCAAAGAAATACACACACACATTTCACTGTACTTCACACCCGGAATTCATCACTACGGATACAACACACATAGAGCCCTAATTACAAATAATACTCTCAGCTCCTGCATATACCCCAACGAGCAGTGAAAAAAAGACTAATCTCTAACTCACTTCCCATCTTCTTTACCATGTCTCAAGTGTACGTAAACGAAGCCAGCGGCGCCGACATTGCCGGTGCCGGGTCCCAGGAAAAACCCTATAAAACACCAGCGTACGCTCTATTTGAAAGCCCTGATGCGAAGCTCTTTGTGCACAAGCAGAAGGAGGACTCGCCCGAGTACGAGTACGTGGAAATCTCTTCTTCTGCGTTGAAGAAGGCCAAAAAAGGCGCCGACGGCTTGCGCAAGAAGCAGGAGAAACAGGCCAAGCAGGACGAGAACCTGAAGGCCAAGCAGGCCGACGCCGCCAAGAAATTGGCCGAGTTGGACTTGATCAAAATCGAGGAGGACACGTCCTTGCCAAAGCCCACCAAAATCAAGTTGAAGGCCGTGGCTGCGCACGTGGGCCAGCGTGTGTTGGTCCAGGGGTGGGTGCACCGGTTCCGCGCCCAAAAAGGCGTGGCTTTCCTCACGTTGCGTGACGGCTCCGGGTTCCTCCAAACAGTCTTAACCGGCGACTTGGCCAAAGCCAGGATCACCCAGGAACTCACCTTGGAGTCCACGGTGGCGATCCGCGGGGTGATTGAGAAATTACCCGCCGGCAAAACCGCCCCCGGCGGCGTCGAGTTGCGCGTGGACTTCTACGAGGTGATCGGCTTGGCCCCTTCCGGCGAGGACGCGTTCACCAACAAGGTGCAAGAGAACGCCGACGCGTCGCTCTTGTTGGACCAGCGGCACCTCACGATGCGCGGCGAGACGCTTTCCGCCGTTTTCCGCGTGCGCGCGGTGTTGTTGGCGGCCATGAGACGTTTCTTTGCGGAGGAAGGGCTCACCGAGGTCACGCCGCCCTGCATGGTGCAGACGCAGGTGGAGGGCGGCTCCACGTTGTTCAAGTTGGACTACTACGGCGAGGAGGCGTACTTGACGCAGCTGTCGCAGCTCTACCTCGAGACGTGCCTCCCGGCTTTGGGTGATGTGTTCTGCGTGCAAGAGTCGTTCCGTGCGGAGAAGTCGCACACCAGACGCCACTTGTCCGAGTACACGCACGTGGAGAGTGAGTTGGCGTTCTTGTCGTTTGACGAGATGTTGGACCACTTGGAGCGGCTCTTCACCACCGTGGTGAAGTACGTCGTGGAGGACCCCGTGGCAGGCCCCTTGGTGCGCCAGTTGAACCCCGGCTTCGAGGTGCCCAAGACGCCGTTCCTCCGCATGCAGTACGTGGATGCCTTGGACTGGTTGAACGAGCACGGCATCCCCAACGAGGAGGGCGAGAAGTTCAAGTTTGGCGACGACATTGCCGAGGCCGCGGAGCGCAAAATGACCGACACCTTGAACGTGCCCATTTTGTTGACGCGCTTCCCGGTGGAGATCAAGTCGTTCTACATGAAGAAGTGCTCGGACGATCCCCGTGTGACTGAGTCTGTGGATGTTTTGATGCCCAACGTGGGCGAGGTGACCGGAGGGTCGATGAGAATCGACGACTACGACGAGTTGGTGGCCGCGCTTAAGCGCGAGAAGTTGTCCTTGGACGACTACTACTGGTTCACGGACTTGCGCAAATACGGCACGTGCCCACATGGCGGGTATGGCTTGGGCACGGAGCGGATCTTGGCGTGGTTGTGCGACCGTTTCACCGTGCGCGAGTGCTCGTTGTACCCGCGGTTCGCCGGCCGGTGCAAGCCATAGGGGAGTTACATAGACGAAGTGGACAGATGAACGTTATTGGAGAATGAGTGGGATGTAGAGGGGCATTAGTAGATGGGTAGGGAATCGAGTAGATTGTGAGATGTAGGGGTTAGGTTATTAGGATTATGGGGTCATAGGAGAGTATGCCATTGCAGGAGAATATGTGGTTGTGGAGATTATGAGGTAATGGAGATTATGAGGTTATGTGATTATGAGGTTGTGGAGAGGTTGTGCGATTATGGAGGATTGTGGCATTTTCAGTATGTCACGATGTTAGGTGTGATACCACCATGCTTTTTACTCTATTCATCCGTAGTCCCAACTTAAAGACACTGAACTCTTCAATATTTTGATGTATTTCAGCTGGGATATGGTGTATCTCTGTGGTGTAAGTTGGCGCCCACACTCGTGTTTTCTGAAACTGGTCCGACACCTTTGATGCCGACGACGGGCTCCAGTTCTGATCAGAAATCAAAAACTCAATATTCAGAGTATATTGAAAATCGCTTATGTCCGGACTGGCCAAAGTGGTTAAACAATGGACTCACCTTTCTTGTCAGCTGGAAGACCACGTTCATAACCAGCCTCCAAGTCACTCTCCAAAGCTATTTATCTTCTTTGCTTCTGCCAAAGAACTCGAAACTGCTAGTAAAAGAATGCCAATACTTCAATACTAACGAGCCTTTCATTGAATGCTTTCTGGACCTAGGCAGTTTGCTGAGACTAAGCTCTTCAGAATTTTAACTGGTAGAGTTTTAGATGGAGAAGATCTAGTCAGGGCAGTTCCGACTTTCTGCTTCAGGTGTGTTCCTAAGTTCGACGTGGGGTAGAATGAAGAAGAGTAGTGAAATACATCTCAAATTTCCACTCAATTACTTTCAAAGATCCAGAATAATGAGATGTGGAGGGCGGGCATGATCTCAAAGATTGAGTAAATTCAGGCCTCTCTTCCAAATCTTTACTTGGACTTAACTTTAAGACGCAGTGTGGCCGACTATCATAACCTGCTCTATGGAAGAGTGTCTTTGGGGTCAGAAGTCAAGGAAAACGAAGCTCAATGAGACCAAATACGGAGATTAACGGTTTTGTGGCCCGATGCAGATAAAAGGTGAATAGGTACTCGAATTTTGGAAACCATGCTTCCAGTTTCGTCTTGACAAGAATAATACGCTTTATAGTGAGACTTGCTGTACTTATGGTCCCGAATATATCTCGGGTGTGGTCAATTCACAGAGAGGAAAAGCGCAAGCTCGCAAGCAGGAACGCACATTCGCTACTTTACTTGTGTAAGACCATTCCCGCTACCGAAAACCTGAAACTACTTCCATACAAAGTAGCACTTGGAGCACATGGCCCATTGAGTATCGCTCGAGAGGCGGCCGCACGAGAAGCGCAATAAACGATTCAAAGTAGCTTTCCATGGCTTAATTTCGGCTTATTTAAACGCTCAGTAAAAAATTAGGTCTATCTGGGGATCCCATCATCTGAAGAATGTTGCACCATGATGCACCATGCTGCACTGCGGCACCACATACTATCTGTACACGGCCCATGGCGGTCCGCTTCAAGAAACGACAGAGTTACCCATCCCAACCGTCCAACCCTTTTCCAAGCCAGTCCCGGCAATCACAACCAAAATTGAAGATCCCACCTAGATATTTCGTCCACGCACGACCACACTGTATGCCTGAATTGATGTCCCGCGCACGCCCCTTCCTAATTCGGCAGCCATCGGCGTAAGCGCGGTGAGTAATCGGGAAATTTTCGTATATAACCGGGCCCTCCCCCATTTTTCTGTCACGTTTTATTCACCCAAAATCAAACTTGTGCCACGTCCAGCCACAACAAAAGCAATCAAAAGCAATACACCATGTCGAAGCCAACGGAAAACAGATTGTGGGGTGGCCGCTTCACCGGTGCTTCCGACCCATTGATGGATCTCTACAACGCGTCGCTTCCATACGACAAAGTCATGTACAATGCAGACTTGACCGGCACTAAAGTGTATACCGAGGGATTGAACAAGCTTGGCTTGATCACCACCGAAGAATTGAGCGAAATCCACAGAGGGTTGGAGGTTATTCGCGAAGAGTGGAAGAATGGACAGTTCGTCGAAAAGCCCGGCGACGAGGACATCCACACCGCCAACGAGAGACGGTTGGGCGAGATCATTGGCAAGCATATTGCGGGCAAGGTGCACACGGGCCGGTCCAGGAACGACCAGGTGGCCACGGACATGCGCATATACGTTCGTGAAACATTGACCCAGTTGGTGGAGTTCTTGGGCCTGTTCATCAAGGTTATCTTGGCGCGCGCCGAGTCGGAGATCGACGTTTTGATGCCCGGATACACGCATTTGCAAAGAGCGCAACCCATCAGATGGGCCCACTGGTTGAGCTCGTACGCCACGTATTTCACCGAGGACTACAAGCGCTTGAAGCAGATCTTGGCCAGGGTCAACCAGTCGCCGCTAGGTGCCGGCGCGTTGGCGGGCCACCCCTATGGAATAGACCGGGAGTTTTTGGCGGCCGGCTTGGGGTTCGACAGTGTGATTGGCAATTCGTTGACTGCCGTCAGCGACCGTGACTTCGTGGTGGAAACGCTCTTCTGGTCGACGTTGTTCATGAACCACATCTCGCGGTTTTCCGAGGACTTGATCATCTACTCCACGGCGGAGTTTGGCTTCGTGCAGTTGGCAGACGCGTACTCCACCGGCTCTTCGTTGATGCCCCAGAAAAAGAACCCGGACTCGTTGGAGTTGTTGCGGGGAAAAAGCGGGCGTGTTTTCGGCTCGCTCTCGGGGTTCTTGATGTCGTTGAAGTCGATTCCGTCCACGTATAACAAGGACATGCAGGAGGACAAGGAGCCTCTTTTCGACGCCATGACCACCGTGGAACACTCGATTTTGATCGCCACGGGCGTGATCTCCAGCTTGACCATCAAAAAACCTAACATGGAGGGCGCGTTGACCATGGACATGTTGGCCACGGATTTGGCCGACTACCTTGTGAGAAAAGGGGTGCCCTTCAGAGAGACCCACCACATTTCGGGCGAGTGTGTGAGAAAGGCAGAGGAGGAGAAGGTGTCTGGAATCGACCAGTTGACGTTCGGCCAGTTCCAGGCGATCGACAGCCGATTCGAGGAGGACGTGAAGGATGTGTTCAATTTCGAGGTGAGTGTCGAGAGAAGAACTGCCACTGGAGGCACTGCGAAGAGTGCGGTGAGGAAGCAGCTTGCGAATTTGGCGGCGCAGCTTGATTAGGAGGCTAGGCGAATAGATATTTTTGTGTTGAAGGAGATTTTACATTACGTGTTTGGATACGTCACTGCTATTTTAGAGGTGCACGTGCACCACCGTGAAAATGTCCAAACATATGAAAGAATCTGAAAGAATCTGAATACGAGTAATTTTAACAATTTTAATATATTGCAGATCTTCTCGATGTTGTTTTATGTGAGACAAATAGCCTTGCATAGTCCTACTACACCCATTCTATGCATTGCTTGATGTGTGGTGCGGCTGCAACATAACCCATGACACTTTTGAGTGGCTCAATTTCTTTTCTTGCGGCATTTTGTTTTTGCAGCCATCGACACGAATATAAAAGGGGCCATTTCCCACTCCTCCTCTTTCCATATCCATCTTTTCATTCTTGTTCCTTTCAACGAGAGCAGCTATTCAGTCTCGTGTCGACCGGTCAAAATGCTAAGTGCGAGTGCCCCAGGCTCAGACCTCGATTTGTTCCAGCTCTATGACGGTCTCCAGGAGCTCATTAATAAACACAACATCGATGCGGAATGGACTAAAAATGCCTGCGCCACAACAGGCGCCATTCTCCGGATATTGCCCAAAAGTAGCTTCGAGAAGAGAATGCCCCTCTTGGAGCTATTTGCCAAATTGGTGGCAATGGGCCCCAGCGAGTCCGGCCTAGGCATAGACTTTGCCCACCTCTTTTTGTTGCACCTATACCACCCAAAATTGTACGCACAATTGCGGGCAGATTTGGCAGGCTCGCATGATGAGGCGCCATTCAAGATTCCAGATTGGTGGCCCGAGCTTTGTTATGCGCCAGATTTAGACAAGTTTTCGAGTCCTTTGGAATTTGCCTTCGACTTGCGGGGCTTCGTAGCTTCACACTCCCAGGAAATATACCCAATTCTCCGCATATTGGTCGATTTCTTGGCTCAGCTTGATGTGCTTAACAAAGAATCACATCCACCCTGGAATTGCTTTGCGTCGTTGATATCCATCATGCTGAAGAGCATAGCGCACAGAGATCTCGCCACAATGATTTTGTGCCACGAAGTAGATGTCATCGACGTGCTCCACCGTTTGTCTGTGCTGACGCCATCGCCCTCGGGGCAGCGGTATGCGAAATTTCTCCAGGAAACGTTGTTGATCAGACCGTCCATTTTGACTCTGTTCTCCGACATTCACGGATTGCCAGGGGCCGCGAGGCTACTTCAGTTGTATTCACAAAACCAGTATGGTGCGTACGAGGTGGCGGTTAAAACACCCTTTCGGTTTGTCATCGATTTGCTCAATCATGCGTCAGGAACTTCCTGGTTCAGGAACCCGACGGTTTTGACGTGCATTTCAGTGTGCTCTTACAGGCTCGAAGATTGGGCCACAAGCGCAGACGAAATGGCCATCTACGACGAGTTCAACAAGGTATCCAATGTGAACTCGCTTTTGATAGTAACGACCCAATTCGGGTGTATCATTGCGCAGTGTCTTTTGGAGAGCTACGGCGACAATACGTGCTCGCCCAGATTCCTCAGATCACTCAACGTTTTTGCTCAGTCGGCCTTGCCGCCACTATCGAAGCCAAATTACTTCTTCTCCGAGCCCAAGAGTGCACCTTCGAACGAAACCTTGGCGATGTTGATGAAATTGGACGAGTTCGACGAGTTGCACAGGAGCCTCTTACGCGTTATCAAGTTTTTGAGGCGAATTCTCACGCGGGAAATAAGTGACACCGCCACCATGGTTCCGAACGAGGCACTTGCGGAAAAGATCCACGTGCGCAGAATCCAGCCCATCTGCTCGTTGATCTTGCTCGTGCTCAAGTGCAACGAGATGTTGGATCCGTCCAGATTAACATCCAAATTCACGGGCCGGTTGGTCTACGAACTTGCAGGCGACCTAATCCAGGGTCCGTACCTGTCGTTGGCTTGGACCACGCTCTTCAATTGCGCAATAGAGACAAGTTATAACGAGATCGGCATCCTGCGCATTTGGTTGGAGTTTCTCCGCACGTTTTGTTCACAGTCCAACGACGACGGCCACAAGGAGTTGATCGCTGACGGGATCAATCGATTTGCGGGCCTTTTCCATCCCGAACAAAAACTGGCAACTTCTTTTGGCAGTTCTTATATGGCGGCCCCACTGGCTGTGCTCGCAAAGAGTGAGTACATGTACCTTTATCAGTTTGCACGAAACAAGGTTGATTTGGACGAGACGGTGCAGTCAAAGATGGCAAACCACTACGGCATGGGAGGGAGGCAACAGAGTGTGCACGTTGATAAGTTCGGTAAAGATAGAGCTTGATGTCGTGCGTTGGTGCTGTGTGTGGCACGTGACTCCCCGCACCTTTTTTTTTTCCTAGCACCGCGATTTATTGAGATGATCATCTCACGTTGATTTTTTAGCATTAAAGCAGCATGGTTTTAAAGTCCACTTCCGCGGGAGACGTCTCCGTGTACCAGGTTGCTGGTTCGAATTTATCCAGGTCTTTGCCCGACTGGATCGCCAGAAAAAGAAGAAAGGAGTTGCGTAAAGATGCTGACTACATGAACAGAGTGGAGTTGATACAAGATTTCGAATTCAGTGAAGCGTCCAACAAAATCAGAGTCACCCCTGATGGGCAGTTTGCCATGGCCACCGGCACGTACAAGCCGCAAATCCATGTCTATGACTTCTCGAACTTGTCGCTTAAGTTCGACAGACACACCGACACCGAGAATGTCGACTTCCAGGTATTGTCCAACGACTGGACCAAGTCGGTGCACTTGCAAAACGACAGGACCATCGAGTTCCACACGAAAGGTGGAATCCACTACAAGTCTAGGATCCCCAAGTTTGGACGAAGCCTAGCGTATAACCCCTCCAACTGCGACTTGCTCATTGGTGCTTCGGGGAACGAGGTCTACAGGCTAAATCTAGAACAGGGGCGGTTCCTTAATCCCTATGTTTTGGAGACCGATGAGGGTGTCAATTCTGTTGATGTGAACCCAGTCCATGGCTTGATGGCCGCTGGTTTGGAGGACGGAACCGTCGAGTTCTGGGACCCTAGAAGTAGGCAGAGAGCCGCCAAGCTTTACGTCACCGACGCCATTGGCGAAGCCGCGCAAGTCACGGCGACCACATTTAGAAACGACGGGCTTAACTTTGCGTGCGGAACCTCCAACGGTAAAGCGCTCATCTACGATCTCAGAACATCGACGCCTTCCATTGTCAAGGACCAAGGATACGGCTTTGAAATCAAGAAGATCGCCTGGATCGACGAAAACAGCAGTGACTCGAGCAAGATCATGACTGCAGACAAGAGAATTGCCAAAGTGTGGAGCCGATTGGACGGAAAGCCGTTTACGTCGATGGAGCCCAGTGTGGATATCAACGACGTCGCCTACGTCAAGGAAAGCGGGATGTTCCTTTTCGCGAACGAGGGCATGCCCATGCACGCGTACTACATTCCAAACCTTGGGCCTGCGCCCAAATGGTGCTCTTTCTTGGACAGCATCACCGAGGAGTTGGAGGAGAAGCCATCCGACACGGTGTACTCGAACTTCAGATTCATCACCAGAGACGACGTTGCCAAATTGAACTTGTCGCATTTGGTGGGGTCGAACGTCTTGCGTTCTTACATGCACGGTTTTTTCATCAACACGGAATTGTATGACAAGGTGAATTTGATCGCCAACCCCAACTCGTACAGAGACCAGAGAGAACGCGAGATCAGAAAGAAGATCGAGCAGGAGAGAGAGTCGAGAATCAGAAGCACTGGCGCTGTCACCAAGGCCAAGATCAAGGTCAACAAAGACTTGGCAGAAAGATTGGAGAGCAAGGCCGGCGCCGAGGTTGTTAAGGATGATCGTTTCGCGGAGTTATTTGACAACCCAGATTTCGCGGTTGACCAGGAGTCCTTTGCGTATAAACAGCTCAACCCATCCAAGGTTGTTAAGGACGTGTCTCAGACGGAGAGGTCCCGCGGCTTGACTGCAGCGGAGGAGTCTGACGAGGAGCGGTTGAAGCCAAGTGAAGAGCAAGCGTCCGACGATGAGTCCGAGTCTGAGGAAGAGGACAAGGAGGCCACGGAGAGGCAGAAGCAGAAGGTGCAGAAGGAGTTGGAGAAGATCAGGGAGAAGAAGAGGAAGCAAGAGGAAGCCAACCGTTTCATGAACGAGCTCAAGGCCATCACTGAAAACGAGACCGAGGCGCGCAACAACGAGTCCTTGGGCAAGCAAGCGCAGAAGCTCCATAAGATCAGCAAGGAGAAGCAGTTGGAGAAGACCAACTCTAGAACCCGCCACCACGGAAAGGGCGAGATGGAGCTCACGTTCAACCCGAAGAAGGAGAAGAAGAAGGTCAAGTTCAGAGCCGACGCGGCCGACCACAGCGACGAGGACGCGGAGGAGAAGAGCGGCAGAACCAAGCAGAGGTTCTCCGGGCGCAGAAGTGCCTCGAGAAACCAGTTCCGTGGGATGTAGGATTGTGTAATAATAGGCTGCAACGAAAGTCAGCACTTGGGGCTACTCTCTACGAAGAGACCGATCCAGCCTGGAGATAGATTAAACCAACCGTACCCGAAAAACACCATGCCATTCCTGTGGCAAGTATACGCTGTCCATGGAAGCCTCCATGTTAGGAAATGGCACACGCGCTATACTAACACACGATGGCCCTCACTGCTCAAATAGCTCCTGCGGTATGTCCAGTGCTTTCGCCACAACCGTGACTCCCGCATCCGCATACACCTTGTCGGCTTCCGCCTTTTTCTCGGGAAACACCGACCGCGAGAGCTCGTCCACCACATACGTCGTGAACCCACACCGCACAAAGTCAATGGCCGAGTTCAACACGCAGAAGTCGTACGCCAAGCCCACAAGCACCACGTGCGAAATGCCCGCCTCGCGCAAAAGACCCTCCAATTCCGTGTGGTGCGTGCGCCAGCAATCACTCAAGCACAGGTAGTACTCGCGATCTTGTAGGTACCCTTTTCTCGTGTGGGCGGTGAGCACTTTGTCTTGGAGCGCGTGGAACGCCTCGCTGAACAGCAGATCCAACCGGGCCCCGGGCAGATCTTGCACACAGTGGTCGGGCCACACGGTGAACGTCCTCGTTTTGACGTTTCCAGCCGTGTCCGTGTCACCCAACGGGTGCGGCAATTGCACCTCCGAGAAAGGCTCCACGCCATGCTGCGACGCAAACGAAACGTGGTTTTTGGGGTGCCAGTCGTGCGTGGCTGCCACGAAAGCCCAAGGGTGGGTCGAGAGGTCAAGTAGATCAACGATTCCCTGTACCACGGAGCGTCCGTCGGCCACAGCAAGCGATCCGGACGGGGGGAGGAAATCCTCCTGGAGGTCAATGACGACCAACGCGGACTTGACCATTGTTGGGGGAGGATTACGAAGAAGGTTTTCGGAAAGAGTTTTCAAGGGAAAGCGTTTGGAGGTGTTCGTTGCGAAGTCAGAAGAATCGGCCGATAGCGTGAGCGTGGATAAGGAGCAGACGATGCAGGAGATTCGGGGATGCGGTAAGGGGATTTCGATGGCAAGAAGAGGAATCGGGCGACCGCATTCTACACGGCTTGCCGGGGAAAGACAGCGATTGGGAAGTGGTTTAATAACTGTATTTTATGTATTTTCGAACCGCGACTGGTAGACTATAGTGCTCATAGTTAAGTTGAGGACCACCATGGGGAGCATACACTTCGAAGACATTTCGACTTCCACCAAGGTTCATAGACCACTTTATTTCTATTCCTCTTAACATGACTATTGTGTTTTGTACTACACCCACCCTCTCCACCCAGCCATAAATATGCATAATCTTGTGGGCCATCGGACCGTATCCCAGGACTCCGTTCTCTGTAGCAAGCCCTGATACAGCACCAGCAGCCACCGCAGCAGAACCACCTGGCCACTAAGCACCACCACTGCGTCATCATCACTTTCCCATCTGTATCCACCCAGCATTCCTTGTTCTCCTCCTCTCCCCTATTTTCCAATACTCGCCTATTCTCCAAAACTGCCACAGTCCGCTCCCCACCCCGATCAGTGGTGCCGCTCCCTCCGCTTCGGCTTGTCGTCCTTCCAGCTGCCCAGAAACATATGCTGTGCATACGCCCACTTATCCGAAGGCCCGCCGGCGCCCATCTGGCCCACACCTGGCGAGAAGCACGTGATTGGCAACACAAGCACGTCCTCCAACACTAGCGGCACGCGGATGCCCGAAAACAAGTGCCACGTGACGATCTCCTCGTAGTTCTTCTTCGAGCTCTGGTGGACAACGGCCTCGGACTGCATGATGCCGTTCATATACGAGAACACCATGTCTGTGAAGATACCCGGGCCCGTCCAGTTCATGATGTCGCCGCCCTGGTCCTTGCCCAAAACGGTGGAAAGCTGGTTGTTGCGTTTTCGGTCGAGGGTCAATTCCGTGATTTTGGCAATGAGTTCCCGGAGCATCGGGTGCCCCTTTTTCGCCTGGATCGTCCACTGGCAAAACTGGATCCGTCGTGCGTACCAATCGGCCCAATCCGGACGGTCTGGATCGGCCTCTATTCCCACCACTAGCCCAGCATTGTTGGCCACATTGTATAGTGTCTTGTTGTGGGACACCCACGTGTCTATGGGCTTGAGCGCCAGCGTGTCGATGTCGGAATACACGCCGCCACGCGCGTACAAGATAAGGTACCTAAAAAAGTCTGCTTTTAGGATGCTTTTTGGCATGGATGTCCAGGCCTCGACCACGTCGGGCACTTTCGCAAAAAGCTGCACTACCATGCTCTCACACTGCTCGTCGGCGAGCACAAAGTGCTTGTAGTCTGGGTTCTCGCGTTCCCAGGTGGCCAGGAACTTTCTATAAGAATATGGAAACGCTTCATCGTCAAGCCCCACTTTCCACGTTTGCCAGATATTTCTCTGGAACCCCTTTTCTGGCTCGTATGGGAATTCTGCGTCGAGCTGCTCGTGCAACCGCGATAGAAGGGGCAATCTCGTCGCTTTGGCGCTTTGGAAATTGAGCCCGTGTTCCTGCCATTTCGTGTTTTTGGCTAGTTCGCGCTCTAGAAGCACTCTTTTGGGGACCTGTTTCCCTCCCGACGCGTGGCCGCTACTGTAAAGGACATAGAGAAGACACACGCAGAAAACAGCGAGAATCCTCGACTTTTTCCGCAACGGTTCCATTAAATAGTGTGCACTAGGCTGTGATCTGATCTGTTGAAGTATCTCGAGCGCGGTGCACGGGTGTTTGCGGCTATTCTTACTTGAGGCTACAGTGTCCTGCATATACTGCCCATTTTCCAGATCTGTGAATCTCTACATGGCTTACTCAGTAGTCGCGTTCGATTAAAATAACACATCTCTATAGAACTCCCAAATGTCTCAATCAACAAAAAAGAGCCATGAATTTTCCAAACCCAGCAAAGATAATAAGTAGAAGTTTTTGGTGGATTCTATAAATAAATCGGAATTCTTTCCTGGTTTCCTTTCCTTTCCCTTCTTTTTTTTTTGTATTGGGCCCGGACCAGATCCTGATCTCAGACCGCGGATGAATTGTTATCCTTCACAACGTCGCAAGAAGTAAAAGTAACAATGAATAATATAATGGTCCCGAAATCAAACAGTCCATTCCCTGATGGCAAGATAAAAAAAAAAGGAACAAAAAGAAGTATAATATGCAAAAATTCAGCGGCAATCTCCGTCACCCGCCTCTGCGGCCTCAGACATTAATGATGAAGGGTCTTGTCGAAGCTCGAAACTTCACCCCGATAAAATCCAAAATGTAACAGTACTGTAACAGAAAGCAAACAAAGTCAAACAAACAAACTTCTGGGGCAATAGCTTACCACCAAGAAGTGCTTTGGTTTTGGTTACCGTAGTTGGAAGAGTAGCCGCCTCTGGAGCTACCACCACCAACGTCGCCGGAACCCCAGTTGTTGCTGCCACCGCTGGAGCCCCAAGAGCTGGCAGAGGAGCCGCCGAAACCAGATCTTCTGGCGTCTCTGTTCCCGCCGCCCATTCCACGGGAGCCACCGGCGCCTAAGACGCCGCGGCCACCACGGCCTCCACCACGGCCACCGCCGAAGCCAGACTCTCTGCTGATCTTGATCAAGAAGTCTGGAACCTCCTGGTTGGCCTCGGTCAACAAGGAGATCATGTCTTTAGCGATGTTCTTGTTGTCTCTGTTGAAGAACGAAGTGGCGATACCCACGTTACCCGCACGGCCGGTACGACCAATTCTGTGGACATAGTCGTCGATGTCGTTGGGCAAGTCGTAGTTGATCACGTGCTGCACGTTTGGAATGTCCAAACCTCTGGCAGCAACAGCGGTGGCCACCAAGATAGGGGCGGCACCGGACTTGAAAGCGGCAAGTGCCTTCTCACGCTCGTATTGCGTTCTGTTACCGTGAATGGCGGTTGCGGGGAAGCCCTGGTCGTACAAGTAGTCGGCCAAGTAGTCGGCCATTCTCTTGGTCTCGGTGAACACAATGGTCAAGCTGGTCTCGGCAGCGCTCAACAAGTCCAAGATGACGGAGTTCTTCTCGTTACCCTCGACCAACAACACCTTCTGGGTGATGTTTGCAGACGTGGAGCCGACCCTGCCCACGGACAAGAAGATGTACTCCTTCAAGAAGTCCCTGGCCAACATCTGGATGTTTCTGGGGAAGGTGGCAGAGAACATGAGGGTCTGGCGGTCCTGCACGTCGGGCATGTCACAGCCTTGCACAATGTGTCTGATCTGGGGCTCGAAACCCATATCCAACATTCTGTCGGCCTCGTCCAACACCAAGTACTTGACGTTGGCCAACGAGATGCGGCCTCTGTCCAACAAGTCGGTCAACCGGCCAGGAGCAGCGACCAACAAGTCGCAGCCCCTCTGCAAGGTTCTCATCTGCTGGCCAATGTCTACACCACCGTAGGCCACGGCGGGGCGCACCCACGAGCGGTAACAGAACTTCTTGGCCTCCTCGAAGATCTGCGACACCAACTCTCTGGTGGGTGCCATGATCAACACGGTAGGGTACACGGTGTTGTACGAGAACGAGTTACCCTCGGGCTTGGGCGCCGGGCCGTTCATGTAGCACTCGGACAAAACCGGGAACAAGAACCCGCCGGTTTTACCCGAACCCGTTTGCGCACACGCCATCAAGTCACGGCCGTTGGCCACGATCGGCACGGAGTACTTCTGCACGGGCGTGGGCTTGGTGAACCGCGACAAATGGATGTTCTCCACCAACAACGTGTCCAAGGGGGGCGACGTGAAGCTGGTAATTGGTTCGGGCACGTCATCGCCGGTCGCCTCGACCGGGATGTCGTCGTAGTTGTCGAAGTTGATGCCCGACGACTGGAAGGTGGGGTCCTCGGCGATGCCGAACAACTCGAGTTCCATTTTTTCGTTTTTGGGTGCGGGCTCGTGCTTGCCGTCGACAAAACGGCCCACTCCGGTGCGAGGACCACTGCTGAAGCCGCCTCTGCCGCCGCCAAAGCCGCCGCTAGAGCCACGGCCCCTGCCGCCAAAGCCGCCGTTCAGGCCACGGTCCGCAAAACCGGAATTGCCGCCGGAACTGCCGCCAAATCCCGTGTTCTGACGGCGGTTATTGCCGCCGCTTCTGTTTCTGAGGTGAGGGGGCACGTACTGCGATTTCTCCAGCGCGTCGCCGCCGTTCACCGAGAGGTTGTTCATTTGCTGAGATAAATCAGTCATGTTCTCTCTTTTTTTGTACTAGTGTGGAATCCAACAAGAAAGAAGGTGTGGTTGGAAATTTCCCACTTCTCGATTTTTTTCTTCTCTTTTCGACTTTTGTGGGCTGTGTGCAGGAGCCCTGCGCGCCCTGCGCCGCCTGCTCTTCGCGCGGACTATGCACGTTGCTTTTTCCGCTTCCCTCTTGCTCGATTGAGATTCGGGTCACATGACTTGCCACCAGAGTATTGAGGGACGAATGGTTGATCCGTTCTAGCTTTATTGGCGGTGCGATGGAGTCACCTGCTGCGTGTCCGTCAGTGCTGTCGTGCTGCTTTTTTATGGCGGTTTTCTGCCCGTTTTCGCTCGGTGCTTTTTTGGTCCGTCGCTTTTGCTGTCGCGCACGTGATCCATTGTCTAGACCAGAATTCCACTTACAACAATATCAGATCTTCCGGCTTTTTGGCGGGTGGAATAGTGGGTTTATCGCTAGGTGTTATTTGGGTGTTCTTTCGTTTTTCTCGTCCGGTCATTGTTTGGTTGTTTGTTTGGTTGGTTGTTTGGGGGCCTATGCACCTATTGTAATTGGCTGGAGCTTTACGGCCACATACGGGCAGACTTAAAAATAAGCATTGCTGGGCTTGGAGCAATGATGGGTATTGCAAAGTGCCTTTTTTTTAGAATTTTATAGAGTTTTTTCACCATGATCTTACAGGCGCATAGATAGTCATACGACATGCCTCGGATTATTGCGGTCCATCGTACGCCGTCTAGAGCGAACTGAGAAACGGGCCATTTTGGAAATATCGTAAACAAGGTTGATAGTGGGATGTTCGTTTTTTCCATCCTGGGCTTCAAGTGCTGGCTTCACCTAACTGTCCTCCTCTCTTAGATATTATCATCTTTGCTAAACAGTCTAATTCCGTAGAAACCTTCCTTTGCTAGTCTATCGTCTCTTCAAGTAATCTATTGGTTTTGAGGTCACCGACAGACTTATTATGAAACTCATTCAGATCATGGTCGTGAGTTCTGAAACCGCCCCGAAATGGTAGTACATCTCTAGCAGGTAGACCTTTGGTCCAGTAAAGTTGGAATGGGAAGATACTCAACACGCTAGTCCATCCATATCCTGTCATGGTAGAATCAAAATATGTCAACATTGGCTTAGAAAGTCCCATAGCGCGGAAGGATGGGCTACTTCTATGGTTTGGCTATAGGTGCATCGAGGCAAGTGTCGATCGCCTGGATACATCCCGGCTTTTTCGCTAAGATCCAGAGGCCACGAACACACTAAAAGCGTAGGAGCGCACGCCATCGATAATAGAGTGGATCCAAGTGATATTGCGACCACTTGGCGACGAAAAACACAACGAATTCGAGCATGCGTGATCGGCCACCTGCCATTTTTGCCATTTTGGGGCCACTTTGAATCGCCACCACCAGAATACAGGCACTTCTTCCGTGAAAATTCCCAATTCCATTGTGACTCTTTTCTTCGCGTAACTCTCACGCTAGTAGGCTGTCAAAGGGACTGGGTAAGGGCAATAAACCTCCGTAAAATAGCACTAACTGACTTATGCTCCCATTTCACCCTCCAGTAGCTGGCCCTTCGCCACCTGCTCGACATATATCGCTGAGTGAACGCAGTTACCATTCTTCACCTTCCTTTCACCTAAATCCATAGTTCTCAGTAAACCAACGTCCGCTGGGTGTGGTGTGAAAGCCTTGGAGGCACTAAATTGACACGCAATATCGTATCGGCCAAGTTGACTGTCCGGACGTATTGACGGAATTTGGGTTGCAGTCATTTTCTCGCCTCCCTCAACCGGTCGTGGCAATGCTCTTAAGTTGCGCCACGTAGCGGTCGCCTTCTTGGAAGGGGATTCCATGGAGAGTTCAGTCTAGGTATACATAACCAGGTATTTTCAGCGATCGTGGGCGTATCTGCATCTCCTGTCCATAACACACACAACGCATATCTTGGAGTAAAATCGTTGAAAAGATTCCTCTGGGTTTCTAGGACCGTCTTCATATTCGGGCTGAAGGTTGTGGTTGACGTAGACCACATCTATGCTCCATCAACTCAAAACAAGAACATTCAAAAGCTGCTTCCTCGTTCTTTTGTTCAAGACAAAACTAGAGATATAGATCATATTGACTTCTGTGAGCTTTCCAAGAATATTATATTTTCTTTATGTGCCGACTTCTGATTTTTCGTTTTCCGCAGCCATGTAGAAGGTGACATGGGTTTTGGCCACAATTAGGCAGACAGTATTAGCTGATTATTTGGAAAAATATATTCTTCGTTATTCGAAAGCGCAGAAAGTGTCAATAATCAAACCATACTTCTCAGCTGTTGTTTCAACTGATTTAGCCCTTGAACCGTATCAGCACCGAAGACATCTATCTGAGTCTCAACCCCACGCTCTCAAAAAGGGGTCGAGTTTCTCTGTGCCGTCAGTTAATGGTCTTTCAAAGAGATAAAAGAATTACTTCGATGAGGTAAAGGCAGCGCATCAACGAGTTTAGCTAATTCTTCAACGGGACGATTTCACTGGGCTAGCAGATATGTCAACGCTAGCAGACATGGAATCAACAAGCTGTCAGGAATTCAATGCTAGTGGTGCCTTGAATCACAGTGCTTTTCTTAGCATATAAGAATGTCCCCTACTAAAACTCCAACTCCAACTCGCTCTCCGTGGTCTCGGGCGTCCCAGAGTCCCCGTACAACAGCACCGTCGCGTTCGGGTGGGCATAGCACGTTCTGTTATCCACAAAACTGCCCAGCCCGCCGTTCTCCGCAAAACTGTCCAGTCCTCCATTCTCCTGCACAAAGTACGGCACACTGTGGTCAAGGTTAGAGTCCTTTAAGCTGGAATCCTCGAACGTTAATCCCTCGAGCTCGCCTATGGGGAGCTCCTCCGCGGCCTGTGTTGCCTCATTTCCCTCGTTTCCCTCGCTGTTGTATTCTGACGATTCCGTATCGCTGTAGTCGATATCGAAGTCGTCTTCACGCGCAGCCAACTCCGCCAAAGTGCCGGCTATGTCGTTCGGGTTGTGTTTCTTCTCGAACGCGCTCTTGGTGTTACCCGTGAGATACAGCGAGAAGGGCTTCTGTTGCTCGCGTGCGTTCCAATTCAAATTGCGGCTCACCGAGTCGAAATACTCCGTTTTTGACGATCTTACTGTGGGAAAGGGAAATGAGCTCGCCTGCACAGTCACCGTGTATCCCTTTTTGAGCTCCGTGCGCACCTTGCCGTCGAACGACGCCCACGCGGTGGCCCTGCTGGCGGACGGCACCTTCACTTTAAGGAGCATGCCGTCGGGTAAGAGAATCGGCCGGAAGGAGAGCGTGTGCGGGCAAATTGGCGTCACGCTGATGGCGCTCACACCAGGATGGACCAAAGAACCCCCTGCAGAAAGCGAGTACGCCGTGGACCCCGTGGGCGTGGCGATAATGAGCCCGTCGGCTTGGGCCACGGTCAAAAGAGACCCGTCTCCGTAGAGCTCCAAATTGGTCACATAGGGGCTCGGTCCGCGGTCCACCACAAGTTCATTGAGCACCTGCTGCTCCGTCACAAGACACCCCTCGGCGTCGTAAACGCGGCACGTGAACCGCATGCGCATATACGCCCGGACCCCAGTTTCCAAGACCGTGGTCATGCGTTTACGGAAGTGCTCAAACCGGAAATTGGTCAAAAACCCGAGCAGCCCGAGTGCAAACAGGATCACCGGCGGCACAATCGTCTGGAACATGTTCAGCACGTGCAACACCGTGCCGTCGCCGCCCAAGGAGATGCAGAGGTCGAACCTCTCTGGATTCTGCACGACCATCCGTTTGTCCCAGAACCGCAAGAGGTGCGCCGCCGCGGGGTAGGTGGCAAGAATGCCCGGCGCGTCAAAACGCGGCCGGTTCTTGAGCTTGTAGTCCACATAGACGGTGATGTTCTCGCTGCGGCTAAGGAGCCATTCCACCACTTCACGTGTCAAGTACGTCAACAGGTTGTCACGTGCCTTGGTCACAATCATGATCGCCCGCACGTGCAACTGGATCGTGGCCTTGGCGAGGTTTTTCGTGAGCATGCGCACGCCGTTGGCGGTCTGTGCAAGGTCCGTGTGGGATCGCACCTGTTTGAGGTCGTCCTTGTGTAATTTCTGCAACATTTTGCTAGCCGCCGGCTCCTTTTTGTTCACGGGCGGTTTGCCCAACCCGCAGAGGGGCGACAGTGGCGGCGGCGTTTTGGTCAGCACTGAGAGGCGTGCACGGGGAAAGTCGGTCATTTTGGTGTCTTTTGCCTTGTTTTGCGTTATTTTCCGCGAGTTTGCTTCCTGTGGGAGTGGCTGTGTTTGTGTCAGCGGCGGAGGTTCACTTTCAGGCGTTTTTGGGGGGTTTTTGGGGGGTTTTTGTGCACCTTTTTGTGTGTTTAGTGAGCCTGGTGGGCGGGTCCAGACTTGGTATGAAGGCTAGGGCACCTTATAGAACGGCGGCTAGAATCCTTGAAATAGTCCCTTGGACAATTGGCTGCAATAGGCGCTCGAATACTAGCTGTACTTAGGATGACTAATAGTATTGCCGAATGTCGCCACTAGATTTCAAAGTACGTTGCGTGTAATTTGTAGCACTTGGGTGCTTCTCCAGAGCCGTGCGTGGGCGGTCACGTGACCGCACAAAACGTCCAGACACAGCGGCTGCTTGACTACTACAGTTGTTTAGTTTGCTACTGCACTTGAATTACTCTTTGTCTAGTTGATTACTCACACTTTTCTCCCCTTTTCTGGCGGTGTTCTGCTACTTGCCCTGTGTTCGCCTCCGATTCGCTCGGGGTCTTCTCCGGCTCGCATTTATTAGCGCGGTATGCAGGCATTCTAATAGGGAGCCTCGACCTTCCAGGCTCGGTCGCGAACTCTAACATGTTCCCAACTTGTATCGTGGAACATCCATAATTCCCTTTGTGGTGCTTAGATCCCGGCGGCGGTTTCCTTCACCTTACACTTCCAGCCGCCTTCCTGCGGGCTGAGCAATGGCAACGACGCACCAAGACACCAGCCCAACTCGTTGTTGGCAATCGTCTTGGCCGTTCTTAACTCTCTGTGCAACGGAATGTTGTACCCGGTGTGGAGCATGGCCGTGATGAAAGACAAGTCAAGGCACCAGTGCGGCTCCTCCTGCAACTCCTTGACGGACTCGCCCAACAACACGTCCTTCCATAAGGTCTCGCCCGCGCACACAGTCTTGGTCAAGTCTCTCAACTCCTCCACGGTGAACGAGTTGGGGAAGCCAAGCGGGTTCGTTCTGTCGTAGAAGTAGGAAAACACCCACATGTCCGAGTTCTTGTGGAAAGCTTTCTGCAACGATGGCTGGTAGACACCGTTAAACGAACAGGGCTTACTCACACAGTCAGCTTCCATGTTCAATACCTGCTCGGCAAGGTGTCTGCACTGGGCGCCCGCTGGCTCGCTGGGGCCCTTGAAGTTGACCACGTAGATTTCAGAGGAGGAAACCTCAACCGTGACGTCTTTAGCAACCAGGCCGGGGGCAATACAGGGGTTGTTGACGGTGACGGCACCAGAGGCCCCTTTAGCCGCGGCCTTCGAATCGTAGGGAGTCAAGGACGCGCCGCCCTTGATGGCGCTGTTCACAATCAACGCGTTGACTTTGTTTCTGCCTTGCATCAAGCCGTAGCCCAAGTGACTAAACTGGTACAACGTGAACTCGCGGTCGCCAAACGTGAACTCGTACTTGTGCTCGCCCTCGACCATCTTCTCGTTGTCGCCCATTTCTGGCTCGAAAACAATCTGCGTAGAGCCTCCACCCAAGTCAAACACCGCTGCGGTGGGGTTCTTCTCCTTCGAACCGATGTTCCCCAAAAGGTAGTTGGCCGTAATCCACGCGTAGACACCCTCGTCTTTCCCGTCCATGATGGAAATTCCGTCGCCGTCCACGACAGCAAATGGGTAGTCATTTTCCAAGTGTTTGCGGACCTCTTTGAGGATCGCGTCCGATTTTTCTTGGCCCAACAATCTCAACCCGGCGGTCGCCTTGACAGCCACTGGCGTACAGCCCTGCTTGTCCTTTGGCACGGTGTCGAGGGCTACCTCCAACAAGGGGTCCAAAGATGCAGCCGCGCCCTTGGTGTCGGTGTCAAACGACGACAAACCGGGGTTCAACATCTTGAATTCCTCCTTCAACAAAGCAGGGGGGGATACGCACGTGTCGAACGCGTACACGTGAATACGGGACCCGGTGGAGCCCGCGTCGATCATGACCACGTAGTCTGTTTTTTCACACTTGCCGCCGGCCACCTTTGCGTCATTCGTAGACTCGTCCACCTTGATCGGCTTGCTCAACGCCTGGTTTCCAGACTCCGCTTGCGTGCCCTTCGCTTTCTCGAAAACAGGCTTGGCCGTGCTTTCTGAACCCTCTTCTTCAACTTCCGCTGCGGATCCGGCGCTAACCGCCAGCGAGGGCTTGTAAGGACCGTCGCCCTTCGAGGCAGGGAGGTCGCCCACCTTAGGTTTGATGGCGTTTTCGCTGCTCACGGGCATTTGCACCCTCAGGTAGGCGTCAGGGAAAGAGCTGGCATTAAATAAGAAATATCCCACCACACTGAAGATGAACAAGGCGGCCACAGCCAACCGAATATTTCTAGTGTTCAACATGGTTCTCGAAAAGAAGGAAATGTTGCAACAGAATGTCCGAGTGTATAGGCATGCGCGTATTCGCGTATTCTTCGTTTCTTTCTTTTCTTTTTTCCTCCGCCGCATCGTGCGCACCTCACAATGTACGCTATAGCCCGCGCATTCTCTTCCCCTTTTAGGTGCGCCAAATTTGAGATCGCTGCGCGTGCCCCTGATCAGATTGCAACAGCCGCCGATCCACAAAAAATAAGGAACACAAAATTGGCTTTCAAAATCAGGGGTATTGAATGGCCGTTGCCTTTCTGTGTGTTGTTCTGGGTGTTGACGGAATTTGAGGAGTTCGATGTAGTTGTTCCTCATGCATTGAGTGTTGATGATTTGGCAAAAATTCACGCTTTTTCAGAGTTTTGACATGTTTGAATTTGTCAGGTAAAAAAGATGGACCTTACGCAACCAACACCACTTGTGGAAATGGCGAAGCCGATGCTCTTTCTACAACTCTCATTTCTTTCTGATTGTGAAAAGGCGGGAAAGAACGGCCGCAATCCAAATGTTTAGCCGCCGTCCCCGCAAAGAATGGGGGAATCCTGTCAATTCCGGTATACGCACCACATAGAGGTGTTTCAGATTGAGAGGGGTGGCTGGTCTGAAACGTCTCATCTGAAACACAGCTCCTTTTTACTCGCCCATTTCTTGCTATTTACATGGTGTGGCTGTCTCGCTCGCGCACTCACTTGCAACTGTCGCGAGATGTTGATGCAGAATCCGGAATCATGCCTCAGTTCCTGCATCAAACGATGCATCTACAGAATGCTCAATTTTACCTCATCGCTCCACAGTCTTTGAACAGTCTTTCAGCATACCAGATCAGCAGAAAACCACGAAATCCACTGCTTCGTTGTTCTGACACTGAACCGCACTTGATTTCACGCACACCGCGCACTTTTAACACCAAACTACCCGTGAATTTGGCACACCCAGCAGTGATCCTTTGACGCACTGTGTGTTTCTCCCTCTGACGATTGTTGTTGCCAATTCCTCAGCAGAATATCAGATTTTCGTTTTTCAGCCGAAAACACATATACCTCGAGACCAAAGTGATGGTTCCTACGCCGAACTAAAACTTATATTATTGTTCCTCCTTTCCCATTTGCATATACGAAATGGCAAAGACAGCGAGAAAAGGGGCCTCCATGGGCCAGAAATCAAGCATATCGCAGAAGCTGAATCCGAGGTTTTACCCCACCGCCAAGACCGGCGGCAAGAAGATAAAGGCCTACAATTTCAACCAGAATCACAGCAGAAGATTTAGCATAGCCGAGTCCACCTCGTCTGAATCCTCCGATGGTCTTGCTGGCAAAGATCATTATCTGCATGACCGGTCGGGCTCCGAGTCCGATTCTTCGCTTACTGCCATGTCTGAAGAACACGAAAACGCAGCAAGCAGGAAGGGGTCTGTCTTCTTCGATTCCACGAGCGTTCCCAAGATGAAAACACAGGACCAAAAACCGAAACAGGGCGGGAAATCCGCAAAGAAGTTCAGTCCCAGCAGGCCAACTAAGGGCTTCAAGTCTGCGCGAAAGGGCGTTTCTGGGAAGTCCATATACTACCCGGCAGAGTCGTCCGATGAGGAGGAGCTGGAAGCAGACGATGATATGGAAGCGTCTGGCGCTGAAGAAGACAAAGTTGGCCTTGAAGCACTCTATTCAATGGTCAGCGGAAATACCAGCTATATTTCGTCCAATTCTGAAGAATCTAATGAGGAAGATTCGCCAGATGAAGAAGGCGATTCGTCGTCGTCGGACGATTCCGAGGTCGACTTTGTTCGACTACAAGTAGAGCGGAGAAAGAACAAGGTAATACCCGGACAGAATGCCGGAAAGGAGAGCGAAGAAAACGACGTTCGGACAGATAAACAGAAGGCCAAAAGGCGCAAGAGCTCTGTCTATCGCAGAAGATCAGAAGTGCCGATTCCAGAAGACGTCAACTTCAAATTCGAATTCGATGAGCCTATTCCAGAACTGGCAATCGAGGGCGACAGTGACCACAACTCCGGGCAAACCAAGAAAGAAGAGGAGGAAGATCTTGGCGAGGAGGTGCAGGACGGCAACCTCCACGAACCGCTTGAGTTACATTTCGATCAGCCCATGATAGAGGTACCGAAGATCAACGAGGATGATCTCAACTCCGAAGATGAGTACGACTTTGACGACAACGATTTGCTTGCCACGTTGCAGGCAGACAACGATTTCGAGGAGTTCATATCTGAGCCCAAGGGCGACTTTTCACGAGTCAGACAGGGGTCGTTGAGCTCGTTGAACGACGACGAAAACGAGGACTCTTTCTTGAAGGAGGAAGAGAAGTACTTGGTCAACGAGTTTGAGACCAACGGTTTCGACGAGGACGATCGCGATTCCGCACGCTTGGAGACCACGCATGCGATGAACTCCTTCAATGAAATGGACGGCTTAAATGGCCAAAACACACAGGCGCTCCAGTATGCCAGTTCGAGCGATGGGAGAGCACAAGAAAGCGATGAAGGTGAGGATGACGCCGGCGAATACGACTTCGACGAAGAAGATGGCGATGACTACGTGGACTTTATCGACTTCGATCTGCCGTTTTTCGACGACGCCAACACCGAGGCGGGGAGCGTGAAGGAAATCACATCTCTGAACGCCAAAGTCAGCCAGGCCAAGAAGAAAAAAGCGCACTTCCCCAAGAAAAAGAAGGGCCCCTTGGACAGCGAGGACGAGGACGACTCTTACTTGTGGAACTACTTTTTCAGCTCGGATGCAGATTCTCATAGCGAGTCTGAATTTGACCAGTACGACGCCGACGAGCAGTTGGTGCTCGAAGAGGTGTTCCGCCAGAATCTCGAGGACAGAAAGAAGCAGATGGAACGCGAGTCTAGCATGGAGCCCGCGGACTCGGAACAAGAACAGGGCTACGATAGTGGGGAGTCTACAGACGTGGATCTCTCGCTTCCTGCACCTGCCACGGACGGCGGCGTGGGGTCCAAGCTGGCCAAAGAAGTGCTATCCTCTAAAACCGCTGACTACAGGCCCCCCGTATTGGGCACTTGGGCGGCACTCGATAGCAAGCCTTTTGGCATAATCGACGGGCTCTCCACGCGAACATTGAACAACACGACGAAGAACCCGCGCACCAAGAACTGGCGGGCGTTTTCCATCAAGAACAACGAGGATCTGGCCATCGAGCTCGAGGAACTTTTGAACGTCAGCGAGTTGGACAACGACGATGAAAACGATGTCCGGATATGGAGGGACTTCAACAACAACAAGAAACACGTGCCCCTCGGGGCCTTCCGCAACAAGGCCCACATCACACACCCGATAGTGGTGGCGGAGCCAATGACCAACTACAACGTGTCCAAAAACACCAACTTCAACGGGAAAAGACGCTACTCCAACTCGCAGGTGAAGGCCAAGTTGGCCACGCGAAACCTCCAGAACCCGCCTCCCGCCGTATCTGCGAGTCTCTCCAAAGACCTCAATTTGCCCTCCAAACTGAAATTGCGCCGTGCCTCCATAGCAGACGCAGTGTCGGAAGGATACCGGCCCACGAAATCGGGGTTGTTCAGTGAGAACGTGTTGGCCGACGTGGAGGAGGTGTTAGGAGAGGATCGAGACTTCATGGCCTTGGTCACGGGGCTCTAGGTTTGTTGTTTTTTGTTTTTGTTTTACTGTTGGTGCACTTTCAGTGCTTGCGACCCATTGCACCAGACTGGATCTGATGCTCTGTCGCGCGCCTGATCGCTTTCCTGTCGTCGTGTGCGCACAACATAGGAAATTGAGTTTCGGAGATTTTGGAGTTGACCTGAGTGAACCTTTGTTGTGGTTTTGCGGGGACGCTCGGGACATCAGCACCGGGGCCGTTTTTATATAATTAGGAGAAATTTGGAGATTTTTTAGTCCCTTGCTTGGGCCCCGATGATGTGCGCGTGTATGCCGGACATCATTGTAGAACAAAAACTGGCACTCGCGAACCCACTCCCACCCTTTACAAGAACGTAATCAACACAAAATCAAGCCCATTTATCTTCCGTCTCGCAACTGCAAAAGTCACACAGTCGGATAAATCCCTCGTGCACGTCTAGAACCCCAAAGAGAAGAAAGCTCCCCTGTTTGGCAGCTACATTTAGGCACCCGAATATCGATGGAGAACGAAATACGGCGGTCTTCCCGCGCCAACAAAGGCACGCACACCGGCCGAGCGGAGCACGACGTGTACTATGTTGCCCCAGGAGATGAGCCGGCGCCCAAAAAAGCCAAATTCGGCCCGGCCAGCGACGATGCAGAGGGCGCCGACCACAAAGAAAACGAGGGCAAAGTGCGCTGTGACGGCTGCGGCACCACCGAGGCAAACTACAACGAGGAAACCGACGACGGCGGGATCATGATCGAGTGCGAGCGGTGCAAAACGTGGCAGCACGCGCGGTGTATGGGCTTCCGCAACAAAAACGTGATTCCAGAGGTGTACTTGTGCAACCGGTGTAAAGGAGAGAGCAAGGAGCACAGAGCCGACACAGTAGACGCCAAGCGCGTGCCGGCAGCCAGCACCAAGGCAGCCAGTATAAACTCTAAGAAAACGCCCCCAACCCCTAAAAATAACCAGGAAAGTAGGACGCGGGCCAGCGTCGCCAAGGCGCTCGTAAATGTGATCTCGCGGGCCAACAGTGCGGTTGAGACCCCGGAGCAGTGGGCGGAGCGGCTCGAAAACGCGCTTTTCTCGTGGGCCGGCGCCACGGACAAGAAGTACATAGATAAAAGTAGGAGCGTCATGGCGCTAGTCAAGAAGCCCGCCGTGCTCGCGCGGCTAATATCACACGACTTGCAGCCCGCCGATTTCACCGTGTTGCCCGTCGAAGAAATCGACCCCGAGTTGAAGGACTACGCGGAGAAGGTGCGCCAGGAGCTGATACGGCGCTCCGTGTTGACCGTCAACGACGACCTGAGCCAGCGCATCCGCCGCACGCACAAGGGCGAGGAGGTCGTCGAGAGCGTCGGCAACGAGCACGGCGACGACGCCGGCGTGGCGTTGGTGGCGCGTAACGTGGACCACCGGAAATTCAAGTCCGAGACGCCGCCCGCGGCAACGCCAAGTGCGCCAAATACGCCGAACGTCGCCGCGTTGTACCTGCTTGACGACGACGATGACTACGGCGAGCGGGCGAGTGTGGCCAGCGCGGAGTCCGACGGCGCCAGCGACGACGAGCTTGACTTCATCCTCCAGCCAAAGTCGGCGCCGAGATCGGACCAGAACACCGGGCAAAACTCGGAGTCGAGCCCGGAGCGCAACGCGGGGCAGCAGAAACTGCGGAAGCCGCCGTCCGCGCCCGCGGTGCCCCCCACCATGCCCACCGCGTTCTGGGCAGGCGAGATCGCCTTCCCCGACGTGGCCACCTTTGGCGTCAGCGCGGAGTTCGCCGGGTGCACCAACTACGAGCCGCCACGTGACGTGGTCACCGCCGGCTTCCACAACCGCGCCATGCGCGTGTGCAAGGAGTTGATGGAGCGGCCGGCGTACCAGATCGAGGGCCGCTTGGACCGCGCCCGGGCCGACGCGTACTTGGCGCAGGTGGGCCGGTCGCGTGACTTGTACCTCGTGAGGCTCCGCAAGGAGGACCCCAGCTACGGGCGCGTGTTTGAGCACCTTGCGACGCTCTCCAAAGTCGGGGTGCTCTCAGGGCGGGCGGCCATGGTGAAGGACGCGTATTTGTTTGCACTCCGCCACGACGCGCCGGCGTACATGGATTTTGCCACCGTGGGCGAGGGCCTCTACGTGCTTTTCACGGTGAAGAAAAACTACGTACCTGTGGGCCGGGGCATTTTGAAGACCGGCGCGGCGGCGGGTGAACGCAATAGTGCAAGTGAGCGAAACCTCGCCGGTGTGGAAAACAGCGGTGCGGGTGCGGAAACACGCGGTGTAAGTGCTGAGGGAAACCGCGCCAGCGTGGCCTTGCAAAGAGGTGCCGGTGTTGGAGACGGTGGTGCTGCAACTGCCAAAGCACCTTCCTTTGCGGCTGCGAATGGGGCGAGCTTGTCCAGCCTAGTGAGTCTGGGCGCCGCGTCCCTCTCCAGCTTGGACTCCATCTTGCTGAAGCTCGAGGGTGCACCCAGTCGGGGCCACCTTCCGCAGCGACCCGCATTGCAACAACCTCTGCAACCTCTGCAGCCGTATGGGGAGTCGCCGCCGCTCTCTCACGACCAGATGAGCTACCTCTCGTCGATCGTGCAGCAGAACCCGCACGTGCAGAGCGACCCGCAGGCGTTGTTGAGCTTGCTCCAGCTGATGCAGACGTAGGGGGTCTGGCGTGGAGACAGTTGGAGCACCTGGCATGCGGGCGAGGCTGGCCCAGGGTATGTCTGGGAGCAGGGGATGCTGTTTGGAATCACTCTGGATGTTCTTGGGAGCACTGGGGAGTGGTTTCTGGTAGTATAGTGGGCAGCTGGGTGGATGACAAGGTTATATACGGCAACTGGGTAATCGGCGAGCGAAGTGTAGCGTTTCTCTGCTAGTATGCGGCCTTGGAGCCTCTGTTATGTGGGCGTTGGTCCGGGCACCCGCGTGTGCCTCTGTGTGATCGGTGTTGTTATTGTTTGTTTTATAGTTGTGGTTTCGTTTAATATTGTTAACATACTAGAGTCGTAGCGAGTAGTTGATAATCGAGGGACGGTGCTGAGTTCGTATGAACTCCACGAGAGGAATGGTGACCGACGATACTCCGCATGAAATTGCTAGATTTTTGGTCCACATCGTTTGAAACATGGCCACTTCACGTATTAGACTAGCCATTGGTGGAAGGCTATCCTGTCCTAGATGCCTGCACCACATGAAGGTGTTAGCAAGGGCGACCGATTAAACGGAATGAGAAGTCCGTAGGTAGCCTGGCTGGGTTCCGGGTTAAACAATGAAAAGAAAAAAAAAAAGAAGAAAAAATAGAAGAACGGCCACTCGTAGTATCTACTAGTCTGTCTACGGTCTACATAATACCCTCCGGTGTGCCAGTGCCCCTCCGGCGGATCTCGCCATCAAATTCCCATTTGGCAAAAAACACAAATCAAGGAAAACCCCAAAACTTTCTGCTATTTCTCCTCCTGTGCAGCTTCCCATTGTAACCGACTACTTGATCAGCGATGTCTAAGTCGCACACGTACTACGATCGCACACGCGTAGTAGATTTGACGAGAAGTGCCAACTTGCAACTACGCCAAATACACAGCAAGTACCCAAACTGCTACGCTATCCAGGCCCCCACACTCGTCCCGGCGGCCTCTCTCGAAACTCCAAAACAAGCCCAAAATTCCGCCTGTTTTCGCCCCTTTTTCATGGAATCTTCGACCCAGGAAGACAGCCTAGTGTTCGCGGCTTCTAGCAAACCGTCCAAACCGCTGTGGCCGTGGCTGGACCCCCTAAATAATCCCGAAAAGACAGCAGACGACACTCTCGTGGACCGTGCGGAAAACGCCGCCGAAAACGACTCTTTTCTCCTCTCCAGATCCGGCGATTCCCCGCCAATAAGTCACCTATATTCCAGTGATTTCCTACGAGGAGAGCATCTGAACAGGGGATATGATACATTGGGCGATACGCAGGTGATACGACGAAACGCCTACGATACGGGCAGCGAAGCAGAGACGCTGTTTTCCGAAAAAAACGTGCAAATATCGCCGTTCCAGGATACACAGGTAATCCCACAAAACCGGCGGAATTTTGCCGCTGAGGATCTTGCAGACACGCAGGTGATAGGCCAGCGGCTACTAGGCACGTCTCTCTCGTTTGCGGGCGAAGATACTGCCGAAAAGACCGCCGAAAATGGCCACTCTAGCACAGACAATGGAAAAAGCGGGACTACTACAAATACCCCAGACTCGCAGATCTTGCCGCAGAACGACACACAGGGACCGGCCCCCGCCCACCTCGAAGACACACAGAAAATAGAAAAAGGGGGCTCCTTTTTGGCCGACACCCAGCCTGATTCCTTGGATGTGGTTTCTCCAAAGGCTAGAACCTGGAGCAATTACCAAGATACACAAGTGATTCAAAGACTGGAAACGTTTGGGCCCCTAGGGCCCACTTTTTTAAATGCCAGTGTTATAAAACAAACACAGCTGCTCGAAGCGTCGCCGTTTTTAGCATATCAACCGACGCAACAGGACCGTGGAATAGCGGGCCTTGTTATAGACAGTTCTCCTACAAAAGTTGGTGAAATCACTGAGGAAGGGGCTCAGAAAGAGGAGAGTCTGGTCAAGGCTGGTTTTTCCGATCCGTTTGAAGGACCTGAAAGTAGAGATGATGTTCATATTGGAGACACTCTGCAGAACTCGGCGAACGCTGTCATTTCCCAGATCCCCCAAAATTCCTACAGCTCATACAACTCGCAAACCTCGCACAATTCTAGTTCCCAGAATTCCCAAAATCCTCCCAGTCCCCGGGATTCCCAAAACTCCAAAAACTCCCACAACTCTCCGAAGTCGCCCTCGCCCGCCGGCAGCGTCACCTTCGATACCTCCTTCGACGACCCCTCCAGATTGGAGCCTACAACTCAGGTGCTCAATACCCAGGAAGAGTACATGGACCACGAGTACGAGAAACCCGTGGATCTCTCGTGCAAGCCGATTTTCTCCAGTAGCCAAAACGACGATGCCAGGAAACACGCACGTATTGGAATTGAGAGCGACGACGAAAACCACTCGTTTGACGATAGTATTGTTCATGCGAAAAGACGCAAGGTCGCGTTGAGCAGTCTGTCGCAGTCGAACGGGAGGGGGAGTCTGAAGGTATTGGAGAGGGGGGATGAGAAAATGGAGGATATGGAGAAAACGGCAAAAACGGGCGACATTAAACCGATCGAAAAAGTGGAAAAGATGGAAACCCCACGTCATTCTCCTGTTTTGGCACCTAATGACACCATGGAGCGAGAATCCTCCTCGGAGCTCGAGGACATCAGCCAGGACGTCACAGGCATAGATTTGGACGCGCTTCTGAAAACACTCGATCTGGCGTTGCTTCCCGGAACGCCGAAAAGGGAGGAAACGGCAAAACCTGAGAAATCCAGACCCGTCCCAGAGACCCTACGTGCAGAGGCCCCCGCCAACTGCTCACGTGACGTCGTCAAAGACGTCAACGCAGTGTGGGCACTCCATCTGTTCCAAAAAGTGCCCGCAAAGGTGGTCCAGTACGGAGAGGTGTTTTCGCTCGTGCAGTTCTCGAAAACCGTCCAAACAGAGGCCCGCAACTCCGACCTTCATTTGCTCGATATCTGTGTTGGCGATACTGTCCAGTTGAAGAATAGCCATGGAAATTATGTGGTGGTAGGGCTCACCTTCTACACTCCTGAATCCACCATCAGGTGTATCCGTGGCTACGACACGGCGATTTTGGTGAAGAAGGCCCGGGTGCGCCAGAATGAATTCATGGTATCGTTGGAAGAAATATGCATGCAGATGGACAAATGGGCCGTGCACCAGCAAAAGTTCCATATTCTCCAGGATGGCGTGGACCTTCTTCTGGACAACTATGCGCTAGTGCGCCAGATTATGGATTCGGAGAACATCGCCAAAATGGGCGATGTGCCGAGTATAGAACACAAGTTGGATAAGCAGGTCAGTCCGCGGAAGGCGGCCAAAGAGTTTGTTGCGGCCCGCAAATCGGACATTTTTGCGGGCATGTTGTTCTTCGTGACCTCGATCGAGGGTGCCAGAAAGGAACGATTGAAGGAGAAAATCGTGTCCAACGGTGGGCTGTTCATCGACGACGAAATCAAGCATTTTACTGCCCGCGAGTCTTCCGATGGTTTGTTTTTGGCGGCAGAGAAAAGCTTGACCCTGTATAAATTTGGCGCCTTGCTCTCAGACGGCTACTCCCGAAGTGCTAAATATTTACAGGCGTTGACGTTGGGCTGGCCCATTTTGGCGGACTGCTTTGTGGATAAGGTGGTTGAAAACAGGGCGTTTTTGGAAAATTGGCCTGTGTTCTTGCTTCCGGCGGGCCATTCCAGCTATACCCAAGCGGTAACGAACTTGGATGTTTACGATTTCCGGGCAAAATTCAACTCTGGGTGCTTTTTGAGCGAGCAATTGCAGAATAATGCCCAGCTTTTGGCAGGGTACACGATAGTGGTTTTGGACCGGAAGCAGGACTCAAAAATGCTCGATATGTGCGACTTCATTTTCCACGCATTCGGGGCATACGATATTCAAAGAGTGAGGAGCCCGAAAGACGTGGACTGTTATGTTAAAGAACACATTTCGTCGAGGTTTCTCATCTACGATAATTCGCAAAACGAGTACTATACCCACGGGCTCAAACCGCGGGCGGGGCGCAGCTCGAAGTCGAAAATCGGGGTCGTTGACTGGGAGTGGGTGGTGCAGTGTGTCATCAGCAAGTACATCTGGGAGCCTGGATGGTACGTGGAGTTGTAAGTGTTGCGTTTTGTTGACTAGGTGTGGGTTATTGCGATTGGTAGGTCGGACCTGCCGTGTGGTTCCACTAAACATGTGGTAACTGGTTTGAGCCTTTTTCACTGAATGGTTTGCACTCACACGCGTGGCACTTTAAGACAAGCATACACTGTTAGCCGGATCAAGCAGAGCGCTATTTCAAGGGCTAGATTCGTCTTTTGCGATATCATTGGTTGTTTTGACGGTGGTTTGGTCGCGTTGGTGTTTTATCATCAACATTTGTCCGAAAAGGCCCGACTGGGAAACCCGGAGGCTGTATAGCGGGCCCGGTTTGGTTGGAGGAAGCGTTGGAAAACAGAATAGTTCATACCCACGGCTGAAACGCTTACCGAATGAGGATTGAGAGACCATACCAGCTGTGCTACGAGTATCCAAAGTATACAAGGACCTGGGAATTCTGCTAGGGGATGGAGGAAACAGCGGAAAAGGTATAGCCCACCGCTTCTGCCCGATTCCTAGAGAAATCACAAGGTGCCACCTGCTGACTTGGCTCATGACACCCAGGTGCAAGGTGTACATCGGTGTATATACTTTTCGGTTTGATTTCCAAAAACTGCAACACAGACTGGCTGGACGAAACTATCACAAAGGCTAATCAACATCTAACATCGGCCGTTACTGCTGGCAAGACCAGGCATTGTTGATATTCTATCCCGATCTTGCCATTACTGATGTGCCCTCTAAAACACGGTTCCTCCGCTTCCTTTTCACACCGTACATCTAACCCAGTATGACGTTGTAGACACCAACACCATGGAGAAGAAAGCAACGGTGACAAGAGTGGTGTGCCGGTTACAGTTCTTATATTCCTCCGCCTCTCCACCCTACATCTAACTCCAATCTTTCCCATTCCGTTCATTAGTACACAGCTATCTACGCAAACACACGCAGCATGAGCGTGCGGGCCGCAGCCTTGATCAACGGAAGCCCCGTGTCGTTCTTCACCGCGTCACCGTTCTCCTCCAACCGACGCAAAAGGTACTCCTTCGTCTCCAACGGAGGGCCCCACGCCACGTACTTGATCACGTTATCCACCTTGTCCGCCTTGATCAAGTCGTACGTCACGGAGTCCGCCATGCCCAACAACTGGCCCAAGCAGATGTTGGCCTTGTTGTTGTTGTCGAGCGAGAACGCGCTCTTGTAAGTCTTCTCCGTGGCCAAGCGCAACGAGTCTGCGTTGTGCGACGCCACCACCAAGTGGCCGATGGTGGAGCTGTTGTTCTGGGCCGCCAAAATCAGCTCGATGCAGTACGTGATCCCGCGGTTGTAGTTGATGTCCGTGTCCTCCTTCGTCTTGTGGATCACCGAGGCACGCTCTTTTTCCGAGTGGATGTACGCTCCACGCACCAACTTCAAGCCGAGTCTGTAGTTGTTCTTGCGGGCCAACTCCTCCTCCTGCACGAGCAAGTCGGTCGATCCGGAGAGGTACATCTGCAAGGTGCCCACGACCGAAACGGGGGCGTCCAACTTGTTGTAGAGCTGGTACAATCTGCGCTGCAACTCGTAGACGCCCGGCTGGAGGTCGTACTTCTCCGCGTCAATCACGCCCACCACAAACGGCGCCGTGCGCGCCGGGAACGCCGCGGCGAGCTGCTGGTTGGCCTCGTAGATGGTCTTGCACACCGCCGACGCGTTCGCCACAATCTCCTCGAACGCCGCCGTGTACTCGGGCTTGTTGTAGTTCTTCAACACTGCGGCCGCGTTCTTCGTGAACCCGGTGGGTTTCAACGCCACGTAGCCGGCGGGGATCGAGTTGATGTCCTTGCCGGAGGTCTCGATGATCGACACCGTGTGCGGCACCAAGATCTCCAACACAGAGCGCTTGGTTTCGTCCACGATGTACTGCGGGTCGATGTTGTCGTTTCCCTCGCAGGCCTCGATGGTCAACGACGTCATCATGTTGTTGATGCCCCTGGCGGCCAACCGCTGGCCCGTCTGCTTGACGTCCTCGATGGTCTCGCCGCCACAGTAGATTTTGTACACCAAGGCCTTGATGATGGGAAGAGGCACGTATGGAAACGCCTTGATGCAGAGGTTCAAAATGGGTTTGTTGATGGTGGCCATTCCGATCAACATGAACGAAAAGAGCTCGCCGGAGGAGAAGTCCTTCAAGAAGGACGCGTCAAACGGCGGCACGGGCCCGTTCTGTGGCACCAACTTTGGCGCATTGGCACGGCCGGCTGCAAGCGCAGAGCTGGTTTTGCTCAGTGACTTGTGGAAGTATCTGGCGGCGGAAAACCCGGCAAGGGCTCCGGAGTATTGCACTGGGAGCGATCTGGGGAGCGCGGAGCGGGCGAGTCTGAGGGACATTTTTGGACTTTTGTGTATCTTTTGGGGTCAAGTTTTTAGAATGCAGATCGATCCATGCAAGCAGAAGGTGAAGTTGTGAATTAGAGGAGCTGGCGGGGCAACTCAAAGTGTATAAAGGTCCGAAGGTGATGAAAAGAAATGAAATGAATAAGTTTAAAAAAACCACCATCTCAGCCGGCGTGGCCAGCTTATGGCTTTATACTATGGAGATAAGAGACTGGTCTGGGGAAGGGCTTCGCGAGCGCAGCGCAGCTCCGAGACGCACGCAGAAAACGGATTGCGTTGGCGAGGAGACGGCAGCGAAAAGCAGGCGAGCGCGAGTGGCGCCCCACACTCTAGCGAAAAAGCATCTCCGAGATGCGCGCGCGCAAAAGAAACGTTTCGGGGTAAGCGATAGAGAGCACTTAGCCGCGCATCTACCCGGTTGTAATGCATGCTAGAACGGCACTTGTCAAATTCCGCCGGCGCTGGGATGACGCCTTGGGCAGTAAACAAAGAGGGGACAATGGGGTGAGGACGAGGCACGAGGCAGGGAATGAGAAGGAACGTCAGGAAATACTTGGAAAATACCGAGAAAAACTTCTGTGGGCGGAATCTTCTGTCAGGATTTTATGCGTGCTCGGTACCGGTCACGTGACTGTGGTGTCACGCCAGTTGGCCGAAATCCGTACATGATCTAGCTCTTACGAGGGGCATCGCTGGTGGGTCTCCGCCTCTAATCTGACACAGTGGCTTCGATCTTTTGTGATGTTACAATTCGTAGTGGCTTCGATTGGGAGCGACAGCACAGAAACGACGAGCGGAATAACGGGTAGTGTAGAAGCACGAGAATATCGGGGAAAGGCGGGGAATCCACAGGGCATGGCCAGCCTGTTTGTTTATATTTTTTAAAGCCAGCAGGCCCTTACAGGTCTTACATAGGCGTATTGTTCTTGGCACGATGGTTCCCGCGTTTCATATTGTTGTACGATCTAGGCCTCTGTATATACCACCCTGAGCTGGAGTTTCCTCGAAACTTGGCGAAGCTGGGCTTTCCCAATTGCGTTGTGACGTCGAAAGAAAGCCATTTCAAAGTATTTCAAAATTCGCAAACTCATTTCAGGCGTATGAAAGATCTCTTTCGCAACTGCTACAGTGGCGCGCACGCCATGAGGTACTGCCCATCAATCGACACTAAAATGGAACTCAAATACAGCTCAATCTGGAAGCGTCCTGCAAACCCTGTCCCCACCCCAGCCTTATCTCAACCAAACTCTGCCTAGCCCTAGATCTCGCCTGGTGAGACCCGCATCTCATCACGTCACGTGACCTCCCCAATACTCATCTGAACCTCGCCAACTTCTACTAACTCCACTAAAGATGTTCAGGCGTCTACCCTCGGGCCTTCGAGCGCCTCTCCGGCCATCCCGGGGCCTTCCAGGCCCACGGCACTTTTCTCCGCTGCCCCCGAAATTCTCAGACATCCACTCCGAGATCCTCAATATTCTCAGAGAAGAGCCTCTGGAGAGCACGGCCCCAGCGAAGAAAAAAGGCATCTTGATTCTCTCGCCCGAGCAGACAAAAAACAAGGAGTATGCAAAGTACAAGGAGTCGCTAGCGAAAAAAGACACCCACCTCAGAAAAAACGGGAAAAAGGCCAAAAAAACACCCTCTCTTCAAGAGCTAGATTTGCTCACCCACGCTGCGCACCAGCCACACGCGGACGTTTTCAGCTCAATAGAAAACTTCAAACCCGGCGAGTTCAGCCTGGCTGCGGCCCACAGCATGAAACTGGCGATGCTGAATTTGGCCTCCTCGTTCACGAAAGCACAGTTGGCCGGCTACGTGCGAGAGAACGGGCCCTTGTATTATAGGTCCAGCCATACCAAGGCCAAATTGGCCAACGTGATAGTCACCCAAATCTGGGGCGAAAGCGACAGCGCAGCAAGCAATGTGTTTATGCGGGAGCAGATTCCGCTCTCGCACCAGGAGATGTTCTTGTTGCTCTCGCAGCGAGGCTCTATACTCAGATTGCTTAAGGCTACCGTTACATCGTTGGATTTTGACAGTAAAAAGCAGGAGCTCATTCTCGTGGGCACCGAGAGCCAGGTGCAGAACGCACGCATCAATTTGGCCCACCAGTTCGAAGCGGCGGTGCGTGAGGAGATCGATTTGTCCACCATCCAGGCCCTATACGAGGATAAGTTCGGCAGCTTCACCTTCACGGAAATCGGCAAGTTGATCGAGGTGTATTTCCAGCATCTGCAGGGTGGCAAGTACGAGCTCTGTGCGTTAAACGCGGCCCAGGTCAAGCGTATCAAACGGCTCTTGGTGTGGTTCTTGGACTACAACTTGCACCAGAAAAAAACACTCCATTTGCCGGAGTCTTCTGTTTTGCAGCAGGTGTCTTTGCTCCCGCACGCAGACGAGTACAGCATGGCGTGGCAGGACCGGCTGAAGGCACATTTCCGACTCACGGACGAAAAAAATGGCGGTTTTTTGGCAGGTGTGGTTGCGCGAGAAATGGCCAAGTTTTCCGACGCCAAGCTCGAGAAAGTGGCCGAGCAAACGGACTACGACGTGCTGCGCGAGTTCTTCGAGTCGGGCGTTTCCGACGAGACGTACGAAAACCTCAGGGAGTCCGGAGTGTTGGCGGACGAGAGCCTCGAAGACGTTATTGAGGATATTGCGGGGCCCAAAAAGGGCGAGGAACACGAGGAAACCCCCGGATTGTCGAGCCTCCTTTCCGATGCCCAGAAAACACGCATCTACAGCGAGTTGGTCGACTTTTCCTACCGCAAGGCGCTCCGTGGCGTGGCCGACACCGAGCTTGATACACCCATGTTCACCGTCACTCTAGGCAGGGTCTTGTTCCAGAAAGAAAAGGCCCAAAGCAGCGTTTTGACCGTCCCTCCGGAAGCTGCAGAGTTAGCTGGGGCTTCTCCCGACTTCACCTTCAGCACCAACATTCCCCTGGCGTACGATAAGGTGCTCCATGAGGGCCTCGGCGAAACAGATTCTGTATATTCGGACCCCCACACCTACAGCCTCCAGTTCAAGTTCCTCCCGTCGCCGTACGTGGAAGACGGAGACTCGAACGACCACATGAAGTACCCGCCCATGGAGATGTGGATGCAGCTCAACGAGAATAAAGTGGTGGACATCGAGTCGCTCCAGTTGGTGACTGTGGAGGGAGAAAACGACAGCTACGTCTGTTTGCCGCAGTGCGGCAGCGACTTGAAAATCTCGTGCCAGATGACGGGCCTGCTCATCGAGGACGTGGAATTGGAAGACTTCGAAAAAAGTGCCGATCTGGACGTGCACAGCCAGGCTTCAGATTTGGGTGCGCTTTTCGACCAGACCTCCAGCAAGTACCCACGACTCTCGGGGCAGAAGGGCGTGCAGACTTTCCTCGAGGAGCTGAAATTGAACTTCAGCGGAAAAAGCCCCACGTCGATCGCGCCTTTTGTTGACATTGTCATCGACAACACCGTTGTGCGCTATGCGTTTGTCAGTGTCAACTACCGACGCGAATTCGACGTGGAAATCGCCGAGAACCAGACGGTGCAACTCAGTGTGGTGGATGGGGGCCTGTTGGGGGGGCGGCGGGCGGAAGTTCGTTTTATTGGCGATTTCGAGTCCGGCTTAGAGAGAGCGGCCTTTGACTCTTTGATGGACCACACGTGTGGGTTTGTCGGCGACTTGTAAATAGAATAGGGAGAATGGGAGAAAGGGAGAACGAAAAATAGAAGAAATAGAAGAAATAGAAGAAAAAGAAGAAATAGAAGAAATAGAGAACTCCCGAATGGCCGAAGTGAAAGAATGAAGAAACGGACGGTAGGCAGAAGTGGTGGCTGTCAAACATGCTACGACGGACCGAATGCTCGTAAATAGGAATAGGAAATGGCAGACATGTGGGTATTGGCCGAGGTGGTAGAGGCACTGCCAATTCGATGATACGCCTGACTACGTTGGACGGTGTAATTGTCAATAGGCAGAAGTGACAGAAAAGGCAGAACGACAGAATACCAGAACGGGAAGAATGCTACGAAAATCTCAGAAATGCCAAGCTTTCCGTGTATCGAAATATGAATAGATAATCGCCGAATGGCTAAGTGGCTGGTACGGAGAGAGATTCCTGAAGTGACAGAATGATCGGAATTCCAGAATGCCAGAATTGGCAGAAATGCCAGAAATTCCAGAAATGCCAGAATGCCAGAACGCCAGAAATGCACAGCAGTAGCGGGACTGCCACACCACTATCTGGCTGGGTACGATGTAAACATAAATACGCTAATGGCTGAATTTGAATGCCAGGAGGCACATTTATCGACCCCGGGGCCCGCAGACCTCCCCCAGATTACGCTACAAAGTAAGCTCGACATGATGTATTGACACTAGCCCAAAGACTATACCGCTATATAACTCGACCCAGCACCTACTTCTTCTCCTCCAAGGTCCTCACGTGCTTCTCCAAGTTCTGCACGGTCTCGTTCAACTTCAACAAATCAAGGAGAATCACGTTGTTGGACTTCGTGAACTCGTCTAGCAAGTAGTAGTACGACGCTGCGCCCGTGGCAGACGCTCCGAGCAAAAAACCGGTGAATCCTCCTCTAAGCGCACCGATCTTTTTCGGGGCCGAGACCGGGGCGGTGGAGTATGAGCGGGCGGCACGGGCGGCCTGGGACAAAACACGAGGGGTCAATTGCATGGTCTTTGGTGTGGTTGGATGGAGATCTTTTTTTCGCTCTCAATTGGACTTGCGCGACCGGTGGCAGACGGAGGTGGAGAGCGGGGTTGTGGTGAGGATTAGTGAGTGAATATGGGATTTGAAAGAGAGAGAAGTGCGGATTTGGGTGAGGGATGTCTTTGAAGATACTTCAATATTTTAGACAGACTCAGGTTTGACAGCCGTGAAGGGTGTTGGTCGGTGAATACAGTGGGTGTTGTATGCCGGTGAGTACTGGAGGTGAATGTTAGTGAATCTCTTGGACCTGGTTTGAGAGTGACGTGTAGGCTCGGTCAAAGATACGAAGGAAAGGGGGAAAGGGAGGAAAGGGAGGATGCACTCGGGCTGCTCTCTTTGGCAGTTTTCTGGATATAATCACCGATGTGCTGCTTCTACTCTGCCGTCTATGTTTATTACTACACCGAATACCCGGTCCCTGTAAACCACTTAGAGCAGTAGCCTGGTATTGAGTTGATGCTCTCTCTCCTGCTCGGCTCCCCAAAAGACGTCCCACCAACCAGCTTTTTTAAAAACGTGGCAAATTGATAAGCAACCAGGTAGAAGCGAAAAAGCCAAACCGAAGGACGTGTACCGTCCTCCAGCTACGGTTTCTGGAATCATTAGAAGACAAGCTCCGGAATGAATCTCTCTTTTTCCAAGACACGGATTACCTCTACTTTTTCCAGAACATGGAATCTCCATTTTTCCAGAACCTGGTGAGCACTCGCAGTATTCGGCTGTATAGTGCTCTCTCCTAATAAACCACAATCCAGAAGTGGCCAACTAAAATCCGAAACGGCTAGATACGAAAGCACATCCACGCCAAACGAAATCGCCCTCCCAGTCTCCCACAATCTGTAAACAAAACCAAAAAAAAACCCAAAAAACCCGGAATATCCCCCGATCCGAAGCCTGCCTGCTGTCCTGCGCTTATCTATTGCTGCGCATTCCCCACTGCGAGCCTCAGCTCCAGATCCATACCAACCGTGAAGCACAAAACCAGCAAAAGTCCACTGTTGCATGTATCTGCCCTTCCGCCAGCTCGTGTCACGTGCCCCACGACCAGCTCTGGGCCCGTTTTCGGGATCTGGGCCCGCTGCCCGGTTTTCCCCGGGGCCCATAGTGAGGCCCAGACTCACGGTTGGCAAATTGCACGTCCGCCACTTCACGCAAAAAAGCGGAGATCGAAGCCCGAAATTGCAGAACCCGTATCCCTGGATCCGGCGGCTTGTTTTCGCCTCGTCCGCCGCCGCCGCCGCTTACGTAATCGACGAGTACTACTGTGCCTCTGTGGCCCAGCGAAGCTTGCGGGCAGTGTACGTACTTTCCCATGTGGCGTACAAATACGCCAACAGCGCCCGGTACGAATCCACGGAGGCACTACACGAAGAGGCCGCGGAGCTCATTTTTGCGATGATCAGGCAGAACAAAGGGCTATACGTCAAGTTGGGCCAGGCCATAGCTAACCAAGGTGCGCTCTTTCCCCCGGCCTACCAGCGCAGATTCACACGGCTATACGACGATGCGCCCAACGACCCGTGGCAAGATATAGACAGGACTTTGCGCAGATCTTTGGGGCCCGACTACGAGACGGCGGTGTTCGAAACCATCGACCATGTGCCGATCGCGTCTGCGCTGATAGCACAGGTGCACAAAGCGACACTAAAAAACACCGCTACGGAGGTAGCCGTGAAGGTGCAGCACGCTTACATCGCACGCCAGATCCACGCAGACTTGGGAGTGTACCGGCTCATGTCGTGGGTGTATTCGTGGGTGTTCGATCTACCGTTGGACTTCTCCACTGCGTACATATCGCAGCAGCTCTTGAAGGAGGCCGACTTCACACACGAATGCGCCAATTCCGAGCGTTTGACGGAGCTCGTGCACAACGACAGATCGGCCAGATCGCTCGATATTTATGTGCCCAATAATTTCCCCCACCTCGCTGCGCGCCAGGTGCTTGTTACCGAGTGGATCGATGGCGTGTCTCTCACGGACAGGCAGAAACTTATAGACTCGAAAATCTCGTTGCGGCGCCTCATGACGCAGTACACCACGATATTCGCCAAGCAGATATTCGACTACGGATTCGTGCACTCGGACCCGCACCCGGGAAACATGCTCGTGAGACTCCACAATGGCACACAGCAACTCGTGATTCTCGACCACGGCTTGTACATAGAGCTCCCGCAAAAGTTCAAGGACGAGTACTGCTCTCTATGGCGCAACTTGCTCGGGTTCGATCTGCAGAAAATCGTGGATTTGGCGGCGGAGTGGGGGATAGGGTCGCCCGAGCTCTTGAAATCGATGGTGCAGTTGAAGCCGCCGCCGAAAACCAGGGCGGAGGACGCGCCGTCGTTTGCCGAGCTCCTCCGCATGCTCCTAGCAGATAAGGAGAAATTCCCGCCGGATTTGCTCTTTCTCCAACGCACCATGCGAATGATGCAAAACCTCAACAAGAGCATGGGCAGCCCCATAAACCGCATCAACACGCTCACGGAAATCTCGCTAGAAACACAGACCAAGAGCAGGATGTCCTGGCCCGAAATGGCGCTGTATATGACGGTGAGAGTGACGCTCTTTCTCAGTGACGTTGTGTTCTGGCTCTTTCGTGCACGCCAGATTTTGCTTGGAGACAGGTACGGCGATAGGGGCGAGGGACTCGAGGACTACATCGACAAGTACTTGAAGGAGAACGCACGTGCGCTCGGGATCAGTTTCGATGAGGAGTAGTGGTGCATAGAGTTGGGGGGTATGCCACGGCGGCGGTGGTTTTTGTTTTCCCTTTGAGAGTCGAGGTTTTGGGTTTACCGTTTTTTCTTTTTTCCGCTTGAGATGATTGGGAAACTCGAGATGGTTCTTGCTTCACGCTGCTATGCACACGAACAGTGAGACAAGTGTTTCTATTGAATTTCCGGTCATGGTGTTTTCCTTTTTTTTCATACATCTGATTGAATAGGGGAGCGACGGACATCAAGTTCTCACAATCCAAAAACCTGTGGATAATTTTGCAACCACATCCCACACACGCAGCGTGTCGACGCTGAGCTTCAGAAGAGTTTTAAAAGAAAGATGGATTTGGAAAAGCTTCTGAGAATCACCAGATGTGGACAAGATTCGATAGTAATAACCACCGGAGTGGGTCGGTTTGATATGAGGTCCGATAGCGTTGTTAGGACAGAAGCAGAGATGAGTCAGAAGAGATGACATAGAAGAGATGACATAGAAAGCGTTTCTTTACCGGGGTAACGATTATGGAACTGGTAGCACGGACCCTTTTTAGACACTAATAAAAGATAAACAAGGAATAAACTCTCACTCCATCATGGCTTAATCGGACGTTGGCTGCTACCAGTGGGGCTTGAAACCTGCATTCGTGGTACAAAACTGAGCCAAAGTACGGTAGCACCAGACTTCTGGGGGTGGGAAATCGGGTAATGTTCGATTATTTTCAGACGCCCCGACTTGATAGTGGCTGCCCAATAATGTGATTGAAATATGGTAGGTGTCTCACTATGACAGGGTCAACAGGACAGGAAAGAAGTGTTTTCTACAAAAAGAATCATCTAGGGTGAGACACGGTTCTATCTCTGAAACTAACCCCCTTTTTTTTTCAATGACACCTTTTTTTTAAAGATACAAGGCGTATTATAGAAAGTCCTGATACCACTACCAAAAATCTATATATCTACAGACAAAAAACCCGTAACACGTCTGGATAGCAATCTGGCTCACAAGAAACTCGACGTGCCCAAGACTACTCAAAAGCCTCTGCAATTAAACCAATGCTTGAGGATTTTTCAAGATACTCAGGTACAGGTGGTGTCCTCTGAGACAGTTCTTGCGTTTCTGGTGCCGCGAGAGGTCGCAGCGCTTCCAGAAACAAAATAAAGAACATTAAGAGCAACAAAAACACACTGAGCCACCTTTTGGAAAGCTCCAGCCAGATTTCTCTTTTTGGGACTTTTAGGTCGACTTATCAAACCAGTCACCATGAACTTACAACAAAGCCTGGTTAGCTCAATCGGTAGAGCATTTGACTCTTAATCTTCATAAGGTCAATCAAAAGGTTGCGGGTTCGAGCCCCGCATCGGGCTTTCTTTTTGGATGTGCAGCCCAACTCCCATCTTTTTGTATGAAGTACCCATCCTGCTAGTATTTCCGTGATGTAGTCCTTTACATATATAGATATCCTTTGCAGGACATGGATAGTGCTCTATTCGATCTACCAGCCGAACGCCACGATGGCATTCAGGTTCAATCTCAAATAGCGTCTCAAAAAATAAGAATAGTAGTCGGCATCGCATATGCGCCGTTCGACCTAAATATTCCTAGACCTAGCCTTGAATACGTAGCCTGGACGTTGCTGGAAATGCACTATTTGGACCCGTGTGTACTTTTGCTACAGACTGTACCATGATGGCGGCCGCCCAACATTCACAATGCTTTCTCGACGAATTTGGTGCCTTTTCTGAGCTATTACGGCCCAAACTGATTATTTTTCTGAAGCCTAGCGACTATGAGAAGAGTGGTGGTTTCTGAGGGCCCGCGACACTCATACCATATGGTAGTATATGGCACACTGTAGTACACTACGGCACAACATGGCACACAAGATCAACATCAACTTCCCAAAAATACATTTTAAAAAAACACTTAATTCTCTCCAAAGAACCTCCCCAAAACCAATTCCTGCCTATGTCCCGTTCTCATACATCACCCCAACTCACGGTCTCATCTCGTCATCTCATCGGCCTGCACATACCGCCTACCAAATCTTCACTCACCTCACCACGTCTGCAGCACCCATATATCTCTAACTCCACACACAACACCAAAACATGGCAGATCCCATCAGATGCGCGTATGTCGTCGAAGACGTGCAGCCGTTTTATGTGGGAGCCACGGCAGCCGCGTTTGCAAGCGACACCAGTCTCGTGGCCACGCCCATGGACGAAGACATAGTCGTGACTGATTTGGACACGAACGCCGTCGTGCACAAATTTGCAGGCGACGGCGAGTCCGTGACTGCTCTCGCGATCACGCCGGACGGAAAGACGCTCGCGGTGGTCTCCCAGAGCCAGCAGCTCCGCATATACGACCTCGGTAGTGGCGCCCTAGTTAAGCTGCACAAGTTTTCGGCCCCCGTGTACATCGCCTGCGCAGACCACACGTCGACGCTTTTTGCGTTCGGCGCCACCGACGGGCTCGTCACCGTGTGGGACGTGGCCGGCGGCTACGTGACGCACTCCTTGAAGGGGCACGGCACGACCATCTGTTCGCTCTCCTTCCACGGCGAGCTCCACTCGGCACTGTGGCAGCTCGCGTCCGGCGACACCATGGGCACGTGCAAGGTGTGGGACCTCGTGAAACGCAAGTGCGTGGCCACCAACAACGAGCACTCGGGCGCGGTCCGAGGATTAGCGTTTCTGGACGAAGGGGACTATTTCATGACCGGGGGCCGCGACGAGGTCGTGGTGATCTACGAGAAAAACTGGAAAAAGGCGGTAAACACCTTCTCCGTGCGCCACCAGGTGGAGCAGTGCGGGTTTATCGCGCTAGACGGGCACCAGATGTTCTACACTGCTGGTTCTGGCTGTTCTTTGAGGCTCTGGGACCTACGCACAGGAAAGCCGCTCGGCGGCTCGCAGCCGCCCTTGGAGACCCTGGAGGAGTTGCTGGTCGTGGACGTGGCCCACCTGGCGGACGGCAATCTCTGGATGGTGCTTAGTGACCAGACACTCGTAGAATTGGGCGTGTCCGACGCGGAAAACGACGGCCACGGGCTCCGCGTCCCCACGCTAAGAACCATTGCGGGCAACCACGGCATCGTGGCCGACATCCGCCACTGCGGGCCGGGCCTTGGCTTGGTCGCCATGGCCACCAACGCACCGGCACTCAGAATCGTCGACCCAAGTGCACCGTTGCACGTGACGCTCTGCGAGGGCCACACGGACTTGCTCAACTGCGTGGACGCGTCCGAGGACGGGCTCTGGCTCGTCACGGGCAGCAAGGACCACACTGCACGGTTGTGGCACTACCTGCAGGACACGGCAGTTTTCGAGATGTACGCCACTTTCACGGGCCATGCGGGGCCCGTGACGGCGTGTGCCATGCCGAAGACGGGCAGCCCGCGCTTTGTGGTAACGGCCGGGGCGGACTTGACGGTGAAAAAGTGGCGGGTGCCTTCTGAGCTGGGCACGACCGTTTCTGTCTCCGAGTACACCCGGCGTGCCCACGACAAGGAGATCAACGCGGTGGCGTTGGCGCCGAACGACGCGCTTTTCGCGACGGCGTCCTTCGACAAAACGGCCAAAATCTGGAACATGGACACCGGAGAGACGGTTGCCATTTTGCGTGGCCACAAGCGAGGGTTGTGGGACGTGAGCTTCTGCCAGTACGCGCCGCTCGTGGCCACGGCATCTGGGGACAAAGCGGTGAAGGTGTGGCTGTTGCACGACCATTCTTGCACGCGCACATTGGAGGGCCACACCAACGCAGTGCAGCGGTGCAGATTCACCAACAAAAACAGGCAGATTGTGAGCTGCGGGGCGGACGGGTTGGTGAAAGTGTGGGACATTAAGGAAAGCGAGTGCGTGGCCACGCTCGACAACCACAGCAACCGGATCTGGGCGATGGATGTCAAGGACGACGGGTTGCAAATCACGTCTGCAGACGCAGACGGCTACGTGAGCTTCTGGACGGACAACACGGAAGAACTAGTGGCGCAGAAAGAGGAGCAGGAGCGCGAGAAGATCGAGCACGAGCAAAAGTTGCAGAACTACATATCCAGCAACGACTGGAGCAACGCGTTCTTGCTAGCGTTGACGTTGGAGCACCTGATGCGTGTATACAACGTGGTGAAGGCGCTGATTGCGGCCAGCGACGACGAGCAACTGGCCGTGGGGTCGTTGGCGTTGGAGCACACGATGCAGCTGCTCGACACGAGCCAAATGGCGTCGCTTTTGCGCAAAGTCCGCGACTGGAACATCAACTTCAAGCAGTTTGAGATCGCGCAGAAGGTGCTTGCGGTGGTGCTCGACAGAATCAGTCTCGACGACGGCGACACGCGCAAAATCGTTGATCTGATCATCCCCTACAACGAGCGGCACTTTCTGAGGCTCGACACCATGGTCGAGGAAACGTACATCCTAGACTACGTGGTGCAAGAAATGGAGAAGGCGTAGGAGAGACGACTCAATGCACCGCGTGCGGCGTGCGTTATGAGGCGCCCGCGGAGCGTATCCGAAGTTACCGGCCATGGACACGGCAGCGGAAAGTCTGTTTTGGGGAAACCCCGTGTTGGGTGCAGGGCATGGCTGGCGAGGAAGAAAGAACAGAATAAATAGAGGAAAACGAGGGAAAAAAGAAGGAAAGAGTAAAGCTAAAGCGTAGTCGAATAAAAAGGGCAAGCTGGGAAATGCCCACTGCGGAGACTAGTGCCCGCTAGTGTGTGCTAGTGCGTTCAGTCGGGGAGACCTCGCGAATGGGCCGAAAGTGACTCGTTCCAACGGGGCTTCGACTGCACGCTGTGCATGTGAACGCAGCTGGAGGTTTCTTCCGCATCGGGACGCAACAATATCTGGACTGCATACGCGCGCGATCCTTCGGGTAGCCCTTTTCGGCTGGAGCCGTGTTCGTATCCCCGCTGGCGGCGAGGAATGCCGAGCCCGTTTCCACACTCACACTCAAACACACTCAAACAGAAGAAACTCCCCAAACAGGCCATCCCGCGCCCGCAAAAGAAATGTGTCACGCCGCAGACTAGACCGATGGCCAATGTAAGATTCGGTGTTAGACCGGCACATCTTCGTTGGTGGGTCATGCATTCCTCGGGCGCGCAGCACGCGCAGTTCCTGGCCTGCAGATCGCGCCTCCTGCACACAGCCCTCGTCTGTCCTCGTTTCCTGTTTCCCAACAAAATGTAACACTTTTAGCCTGCGGTGCAGCTCCCTTGCTATGCTAGTACCGCCGTGCTTGCCCTGTGCCAGACTCTAAGAGTTTTAAGATAGTGGCTCTTGGGCGTGCAATCGCACGTGGCGGGGTCACGGCAAAGATTTCGCGCGCAACTGAGGCAAATTTCATCTTTAAACGGGCAACCGTGGGGCGAATGTGGGAGGTGTAGACGTGCGTGTGGCGCCGGGCCGGCGTTCGTGTGAGGCATTTGAAAACACCGGGAGGTTGCCTGTTTTGCGGTTGGGCGGTTTGGAACCTAGTTTTTTTATGTGGGTTATTTCTGGCTCACGTGGGTTCGGTTAATCTTGCGACGTATCGACGGGGCTTGGGCCACGGCGGGCGGATTCCATGCAGGAATACGAGATCTGGCCAATCCTCAGATCTCAGAGACGTCACGTGGAAACAGAAAACAACGGTAGGCTGATACAGCAGAGCTCAGCAGAACAGAAAATAAACAGAGTAATACACTGACTGCAGGCAAGGCGTAGAATGACTGCGCGTTGTTCGCTACTGTAGGCGATGTAGCCCCGAAAATGCACTCAGGGATACGATCCACTGGGCTATTAGGCGTAGAATACATTGACATATTAGGCGTAGAATTAGACTGCGCGGTGTGCGCTGGTGTAGGCTATGTATAATCACATCAAGTCGTGCACAGAAGACCGGTGTCTGTCCTTGGCAGGCTGCTCAGACCCGCTGGTGCCCCCCGAGTTGGCGTTGTCGGCGTCCTTGCTCAGCTTGCTGCTGCTCGTCAGCGCTTCGTAGCCAAGACAGAGCTTCTTGGAGCGCTCGCAGTTGAAGCAGTGCGGCTTGCGCTCATCGCACTTGATGCGTCGCTTGCGGCACGTGAGGCACCCCGTCCGTGTTCTGCGCTTGATGATGCATCTCTTGTTGATGAGCGCGTGGTTTGGGTCCGTCGCTAGCAGCGCCATGTCCTCCGCGGACGACGCGCGGTGGTGTGTCTGGCGTGCATGCGGGTTCTGGCCCGGCCCCATCTCCATTTGCAAGTACGGAGCAGACGACGGCGGCGCGGCCTTGAGCTGCGCGTGCGGGTACATCTCATGGCCGTAAGCACCCGGGCTCACCTGGATGTTGTATGGCATGTTCACCTGCGCAGGGTGTGGGAAAGTAGGATAGCCACTGCCTGCAGTGGCGCCGTTGTAGTACGCGATAGGCGCGACGGGCCCCGGCACTTGGCCAGGACCTGGCGCAGGGCCCACGATGTGGTACGGCTGCACCATGTGGGAAGTGTAGCCGCCAGAGACCGCAGGGACGCCCACGGGAATGGGCCCCGGCGCATACGAAAAGGACGCAGGGCGCGGACGCGCTACGAATGGCGGCGACTCCCCCGCCGGCAGCCGCGACTCCACGCGCGGCCCCGAGTCCTGCGAGCCGATACTCTGGTACAGTGTGGCGCGTGTGATCAACCCTGTAGCAGACTCCTGGCGCGGCCTGTAATGTAGCTGTGGCAGCAGCAGTTGCAGGTGCAGCAGCAGATGCAGCAGGACATGCCTGGGACGGTGGCCGTCGCGGTAGCTGAAGTAGTCCATTTGCGTGCCGGCGAAGGGGACCGCGGCGTTGACGTAGGTGGGCGCATGCGAGTCCAGGCCCACGCTGGAGATGGAGTTGCGCCCCGAGGAGCTGGTGCTGGGCTCAGCCACGCCTGCAAACTGCTCGTGGATGTGGTGGGCCGCATGGCTCACGTGACCGGGTTGCGCTGGGTGTGCTTGTGGACTCGGGTGGCTTTGGTTGTTCTGAGAGCCATGGTGGTTTTGTGAACTTTGACGACTTTTCGAACTCTGGTGGCTCTGTGAACTTAGGTGGCTGTCCAGCGGGTGCGCCATGCCCGGGTAGGCGTGGAGCGACTGTGGGGGCCTAGCACTTTTCACATGCTGTCCGGCGACGTGGATCGACGGGTGGTTCAAGTACACCTCGGTGTGGCGGGGACTCGTTTCAGACAGCTTTTTCGGGGCGGGCCCCAGGTTTCTGAAGCTCTGGGGTAGTTGTGCCTCGGGTCTGCTTTCAGGAATGGCCCGATTGTGGGCGCCGATCAAAAGTTCGGACACAGAAGGGAGCTGGGGCATTTCTAGGGGTGAGTGACTCGCCTGGATGTGAAAATGGAGTTTTGCGGCGGTTGGCGATAGGTCGGCGGGAGTTTGGCTTGCAGTTTGACGTTTGCAGTTTGGGGCGGTCGCCTACACGGAAATCTGGCCCGTGGTTGTAAGACCGTTGTTTAGGGCAACGGGACAGGGAACAATCGACGGTTGTGCGCCCGAAGATACTCGAAGCCAGCAAATCTAGACAGAAAGGCGGGGGCAGACAAGCGAAAAAAATGGCAAAAAAAACCTCCCCGCCGCTGGTGCAGCCGTTGGAGTTTTATATGAGCGCGAGTTGTGCAAGCAGAAATCGGGATCGACAAGCAGCTCATAACGTATATGCAATCTGGCCTACGGCGCACGAACGCAGGCAAGCAGCTCGAGATGCATTGGCAAATGCGCATTAGGTTAGTTGGGCTGTGCACTCCATCCCGGCGCCTCGTTTCAGTGGGAATTTGCAGGCCCGCGGGGTTGAAATTCCGTTGGCGACGAGATGCGGGACGGACCATTCCAGGCTCGAGCTCCTCTCCGCGGGTGCCAGCGGCGCCCGTGGAACTGGCGATTGTGTTTTGTTGGCCTTCTTGCCGCAAGCACTGTGCAGTGAGCGGCAACATCTCCACCCATTTCTGGCTTTTACCTCGCAGAAGGAACTTTGGGCACTGCGAGGCGTATGCACGATGTGCATTAGCGTTCTTTTCTTTTTTCTTTTGTACACAACGTATTGTCGGTAACCTGTGAGCGTATTTCGCTGGCCCCCGAAGCAAGGCAGCCCAGAGCTCCGCAACGCATCTGCACTTACGATTCCAGCTCTGGTTTGACCAACAGTGTGGAAAGTCGGAATGTTATCCAAGGGAAAATCCAAGAATATCTAGGGATTGTCGCAGGCTTATCCAGAGATTATCTGAGGATTGTCCAAGGATGACAGGAATTATCAACCCGTTGCTAGCTGTGCCCCTATACCAGTCACGCGGGCTCAGTGAGATTGCTAGATGCGGCCCGCTTTTTCCTCGTTGGATAATCTCGTATCGGATCTGCATCCGAGAAAAGTGGGTGCCGCATCCGACGGCAGCCCTCCGAGCCTGCAAAGGCGGGTAGTGTGATCTGATAGTAGGAATAGCCTGGGTGCTTGGCGAGCGTGGGCAGAGCGCGGGGGTTGCTTTTTCCCCAGCCGCGAGTCTCTCTTCGCGTTGCCATTGTTACATGTTGGTGCGAAATGTGGCCTGATGTGCGTGCAGATATGCGGGTAAACGCTCTTGGCAAGCTCGCGCGCCTGCACACAGCGCCGTCTCACACAAGGCCCTTCGCCGATTGTGAGATCCGCCGGATCTTGAAATTCGAACGAGCACAGGGCGCACGCGTAGCCGAGAATGGGCGAACAATGGGCGCCTGGTGCTGGCTGGCTGGTGCACTGGCGCCTCCAGAAGCCCAAATGTGCACGCCAGCGCAATTCTGCACCGCGGCTCTCGTGCAGCTGGCAAGGGTATACTTGCTTCTCGTGAGAGCATTATGCTCGCTGTTCCATGTGGATCAGGCGCCGAGCAGCAGCGTAAAAAAATTATCGCCTGGGGCCCGTCTATGTAGGCCACACCTAGCGAGTGTCGAGCCATTTACGAAATGGGCCGGGCCCTTTTTCGCTTTTTGCGCCGTTTTCGAAACACGCCTCGCCTGGCGAACGTCGTGCTTTCGGCGGGCCTTTCCAAAACGCCGCTGCCACGTGCCAGCGCAATCCGTTGGGTTCCGCCAACTGCCGCGTGCTCTTTCGATGCGTCAGATCTGGAATTGGCGAGCGTTGAGGCGTGGGCGTACATTACGAGCAAACGTCCAACAGGCGGCCCTGGCGTTCTAGGTTACTCAGCGTCTTGTTCGCTTTGTGTTCCGCACAATGGGCCGGCGTTGTGCAATTTCACGGATCCCCGCGGGCTACCCAGGCGCGAGCCCCGTTGCCGTCCATTGTGGCAATTGCGATCGGCATAGTGGGTTTTCGGCAGTGCGACAAGCAGTAATTTGCGTCTAAATCGCCACTTTTGCTCGTCCTCTTTCCGGGCGCGTGGAGCCTTTGTGTTTCCAAGATGGCGCTTGCTGGACCACACTCCTGGCATGTTTAGCCGACGCGAGATGTCTGAAAATGCCTCGCACCGTGGTGGAATTCCAACCCCGCCGGGAATGCCAGCGTTGGAAGCTTCGGTGCTTTGCCCGCACGATTCCACGCCGGCGTGCACATTCTTCCCTGGAGAGAGTCTTGTGATTTTTGTGGGTTGTGGTGGTGCCCCCACATTCTGGCCGGGACCCCCACGGATCTCCGCCATTAGGCGCCTTTGCGTGGGGAGCCGGTAGTGCGCATTTTCGTTTCGACTTGCCGGCCGCCCATTATTTCCATGAAGGGCAGGCCCGTTTATTCATTCCGCCTTTACACACCCGGCTAAGCCCTCCAGCATGGGGCGGCCACGTACGCACCTTCAGGCGGGAAAGCGACTCCACCGAAAAGATGCGCCGCAGTGCGCCCAGTAATAAACGGTGCTGGGTCCGGTACAGGAGAGGGCACGCATATGTGGGCGGCAGAAAGCAACCACGGCGAGAAAAACTCCTGGAGTTGTTGGGGCGACCTGCACCAGGGTGTGTGCTTCTGGCGGATTTTGACAGGGCCTGGATCACAGGCTTATCCCAATCTGAACAATGCTGCCCCATGTACTCCTGTACGCTGGAAGTTAAAGTGGGCGTCACCGGTGCTGCGTCTGCATTAGCGACTCGTTGCCCTGATACAGGCATAACTCCGCAGCGGCGCGCCTCGCAAGTCGGGCGCATCACGGCATGTACGAAAATTTAGGTTTGATCAAACAAGCTTTTGCCCCTGAATGGGACTCTAAGCGGGGTACCTGTTTTACCGGGAAATGAGCTTGCTGTGTTCGCGGCGACTTCGGAATCCCGGCAACCGTTGGCTTCGTTTGGTCTTTTCCGCGATTGCTGCCGCGACTGCATATATCCATGGAGCGGATCTGAAAAGTGGGCTCGAGTAAACGAGATTACGCATTGCTCCCGATAAAGCCGGGCAGGTGCGGCGGACAGGTATGCGCTAACAGACCATGTTGATTGGGCGAAACTGCACTGTTGGACTTCTCGATACTGGAATCATCCCAGGTTGATCAGCGGAGCGACGTTATTTTTAGGTTCGGAGAGTGCACGTGACATCGTGCTAGTCTTTAGCGAGCGCGATCCGCGGAGTCGGTCCACTGCGAAGATCACCATGCACAGATGCGTGGGAGTATACTTCCGTTAAACACGCAAAATTCCTCAAACAGGCAATCTGCCACCAGCTTCAAGCATATAATCGGGTCATATGCAGTTAGCGGTGCTGGTACTTTGCGTGTGGTACGAGATGGGGCGGTTTTCTACAGGCGCATCCATGCTAGGTGAGTTTTGCGCCTTCGGCTGATTCGGTTAAGCCCGGATGTGTGCTACTGTAAGGGAGTGGAGATGTGGTAACCGAGATAAGCGAGTCAGGTGAGAAGCTTACTTTAAGTGTGTGACCCATCTGAGGTGGGCCTGAAACACACACTGAGTGAGCGCAACGTACTCAATTTCGCCCACGTGACGGAGTTTCGAAATATTTCCGCTAACCACAATTGCTGATCGGCCAGGACGAGGATCGATAGAAACGGTCTAAAAGACTCGACCCCAAAACAACGGGTATGCAATGCACATGATGTCACGTCTTCTCGCATGACGTTGTCTGGAACCGCCGGCTGCAGCTTGCGAACACGTGACTTGAGAGGTTATCATCACGTGATGTGACTTGTTGTTCGATATTGTCACGTGTCACTATACACGTGACTTTATCGCGTCCGCATCCGGCAACTGGTTCCGTCTCTGAGCCGCACACGCCCTCCCCTCACGTTTTGTCTGCTTGGCACCATTGCTTCACTTTGCCATCACCACTTTTCTTAGGAAACTCAGAACACATATTCCCAAATCCCCGACCATCCGCCGTCTATGATCTCGTTTGCCATTTTCGCGAACAAGATCTCCATCAGCTTTTTAAACTACTGACATCGCTTTCTGAAACGAAATACCCACCTAAAGTATCTGTGATACTTAACCCGAGAGGAAAATAACACAGCGCTTGCCGCTGGCACAGAGGCCAACGGAACAGTAACCGTCTTTGTGGCAGAAATACGTAATTTTTTTGACTGCCCCTATTTCTGCGTTTATCCACACTTTGACATTTCCCAACATGGATGCCACCTGTGTTGCCACCCCTTTTCAGAAAGCGACAGAAGCGATGGAGATCGGTTTTGGCTCACCCTCCAAGATGTATTTGGACATTAGCGCAGCCAAGGATTTGCGTGAGGCCATTTTCAGCCTTAGAAAGATGCAGCTAAAAGAGCTCCATATCACTATCATTGAGAATGGAAGCAGCGGTATCGATGAAATCCACAAGTTGTATGAGACCAGCAAGTTGCTCAATTTGGGCATCCACCCTTTGGCGGCATTTTCTGTTACGTACCGTGCAGAAAACGACGACGGAGACCAGAATCCTGCGCGGTTTATGATCATCTCCAATTTGTTGAGCCAGTTGAATTGGGACGTGTGTAAGAAAACGGACCTCAACTTGCACGTGAATTTTGTGGATACTGACCCCCGCTTGGACTTGTTGGAGGAGCTTCCTGTAAACGTGTCACTATTTGGAAAAACAGGAGTAGAAGACCAAGACAGCTATAAGTTGAAGATGCTCGAGAAGGCGTACCTGTACTTGGACGGGTGCCTTTGACTGAAAGGAAAGATCAGAAGAGCACATTTAGTTGATTGATTTGTTTGATATATGCTGATGCAATTAGTGCAGATGCAATTAGTGCAGATGCAATTAGTGCAGATGCAATTTGTGAAGATACAGTGAATAGTAATTCGGACATGTTCTTCGTGAGCCCTCCCAGTATACGTAATGGTATTTTGCTAGCACATTCTTGCGCTTCTGGCAGCATTAAACATGCCTCAATAAAAGTCACTTATACAAATTCTGGTGCTTTCGGTAGTTTCTACTTTTTTCTTTATCTTGACCTTTCTTATTATATATTATTTAGGATAGAAGATGAATAATACGGCAGTATTTATTCTTTTGTTGTGCTCGATTTTCGAAATTGATTATTAGTCTGAAATTTTTGAGCAAAAAGGTTTTCTAAACTTATGAATCAGACAAAAGTAGAGAACAACAACTTCAACCAATTTGCAGTTATTTTACCTAATCATCGACTTCTTAGGTCGACTAAATGAGAGCGAAACATACTAAGGATATGCATCCAAGAAAACCGCAAACTCCAGCAGCACGTACAGAAAACACATACTTCGAGCTGGAGAACGGAAGGAAGTAAGCAATTGTAGATAAAATGCAAGGAAATGCCCACCTTCATTTTAGGGCAAACAGTACCAAATTGAACATCCTGCACACAGACAAACCCGTCCTCACATAAACAGACACGCTGCCACGATCTTCTCGATTTTTCTTCATTGTATCCCAAATGGAGAACGAATATCTCGAGAAGGGTATGTACCAATTTAAGGAATCAGATATTCTCAAAAACCGAGAGGCCAGTCTTGCAAGAACACGTCCATCTATCGTCCGTGTGCAATAAGCGCCCAAAAGACAACACTAACATTCCAGGATTTGATCCCTCGACACTCAAAGTGGCGAAATTGCGGGGTATTTTGTTCGACAACAACGTGGAGTATGCGTCCAACGCCAAGAAACCAGAATTGCTTGCTTTGTTCCACAAGCATATCCGTCCTAAAAGCGCGCCAGTAAATGAGCCTGTGTTTGTTAAAGACAGTGAATCAGAGGACGAGAAGGAGGAGAAGCCGAGAAGGGGGAGAAAGGCGAAAAAGGACAAAAAGGAGAAAGCAGTGGAAATGGAAATAGAGCCTACTGCCGATCAACAAGAGCCAGTTGAGACTGTTTCGAAGGAAAAACAGAAGAAAAAGAGGGCGAGAAAGCCAAGCAAAAAGTTGGAGGCAGCCCAGGAGACTGCCGAAAACGAGAACGGTCACAAAGCCGAACAGACACCTGGCATCAAGCTTCTTGATTCGTTCAAGGTTGAAAGTTCTCCGAAAACGCCAGAAATGGGCCAAAAAACACCGGAAAAGCACCACAAAGGCGATCCAAACGCAAAGGTCAACCAGAGTGGCAAAACAAGCGGTACTTCCCCCGAAAACCGCGTACAAACGCCGGTGAAACTGCCCGAAACTAGCCTGCGCAAGAGAAAATCGATGCTTGAACAGGTCGACCTCAAAATCAACTACACACCGTCCAAGGGCAATATCTTCGAGGTGGACTCCGAGTCGGAGCCGGAGTTGCTTTCGTCGCGCCGCAAGAAGCCAAAACACGCACTTCTTTCGAGCTCCCCAAGAAGTCCCTTTTTCCCGAAAAAACGGACGCCAAACGGCAGTTTCGGGACACCCAAGACGGAGAAAACCGAGGAAAGCACCCCACACTTAGCCGCCGACGCAGCCCCGGAAACTCTGAAGCTCGCGAACAGAAAATCGCGTGTTTCTGTAAACTCGACGCCGAAGATAGAGGCACCAGTATTGCAGGACATCGCATACCACCCGTCCTCGGCGGAAGCATCTGCCGTGCTCAGCGATCTGACGAACGAGCCGAGTTTGTGGTTCAAAACGCAGCAATCGTTCGAGGAAAAGCGGCCGCAGTCTGCGAGAACTTTCAATGATACTCCCAACAACAGCTCATTGTCGCACAGTTTCGACTCCGCGCTTTCCAAGCTCAAAAGAGAAACAAGAAGCGAGGATGTGCTTACTTTGGACGAAAAGAAGGCCGAGTTGGCAAAGTTGTTGAACATCGATGTCAGCAGTATTAGACCCAAGGCGAAGGGGAAGAGGACGCTCACGCCCAGGCGACCAATAATCGTTCCTCCAAGGCTCTTATCACACAGTAGCGAAAATCCTGAGCCTAGTGGCGAACCCCGCGTTTTGCCAGATGATGTTTCACAGGACGATTCAGAAGATGAAGACGAAACTGTGGACTTAGCCGAGAAAGAGGCCGTCCAAGAAAAGGGAAAGGCCAACACCGTGCACGTGATCCGAAAGGCCCCAGCGAAGCACTCGGTTGCACGAGCGCTCGCCTATTTGTCGCTATGGATCGCGCTAGTTGGCGCACTCTTTTTCGGATACTGGTACCGAGAACAAACCCTTCTTATTGGGTACTGTGGCTCGGAGATTAACCGCCGAACCATCCCGGATACGCCCGACACGGCCCGGGCTTTGGTCCGTCTTGGCGAGTACTTAGACGATAATTTTAAACCGGAATGTGTCGAATGTCCACAGCATGCCCGGTGCTTTCCACGTCTTGAAATCGCATGCTACGATGACTTTGTTGAGTCCGCGCCGTGGTATTACCCCTATTTCCCTAATGTGAATCCACGTGCGCAGAAATGTGTGCCCGATACGAAAAAGGCGGAGAAGATCGAGATTATGATCGATGTAGCGCTTGATTTGTTGCGGGCCCGCAACGCCCATGTGAACTGCGGCCGAGCGGATGTGGAAGACCTTACCGCTGGCTTGGAAGTGTCGGAACTCCACGATCTTTTGTTGGCGTTGAAAGCCCCATATATAACCACGGAGGAGTTCGAGGAACTCTGGGAACGGTCCGTGGTCGAGTTGGAGAAAGAACCCGAGATAATTGTAAGGCAAGTTACCCATCGATAATTGCATTTTGCTTTGAATTCTACTAACATTGCAGGTCAGACATACAGCTCATTTCAGTGCACCCACAAGTGACGTTAACGAAACTGTTGCAGAGGCGTACCACCAAGGTACGGTTCTTCGATCAACGTCCTTATCGCACATCAGCGTCAAGTGCATGATCTCGAACACGGTACTCAGTTTGGCATTGCGCTTTAAAAAGACGTTGGCCGTTTTCTTCCTTCTTTCTCTTATCGCATACGCCTGCTACTGGAAGTACCAGGAGTACAAGCTTTACGCACGCAAGGTGGACACACTCTACCACGAGGTACTCAGTAAGCTCCAGCGCCAGGCGAAGTTGGGCCAGGCGTCGCGTGAGCTCCCGGAGTTCATTGGCTCCGTCCAGCTCCGTGATTTGATTCTTAGTAATGAGCGGAACCTTGCGTACAAAATGCGGCTCTGGCAGGCTGTGAGCCAGAAGGTGGACAACAACACTAACGTTAAGCACGAGCTTTTGGAAGTGCATGGGGAGGTGATGAAGGTGTGGCAATGGATCTCGCACTTGGGGTAGTGAACGAGGGGCTTGACCTAGAAGCGTTTGCTTGTGCGAAGACTCAATACCAGGATGCCGGTTTATGTGCGTGTGGACGATATAGCTTCTAGGCGGAAGCTTGTTGTTGGACTTGGAGTATTGCGTGCAGATGATAGTGGGCAGAAACGGCTTTGAAATTATTGGCACAGATTGGAACGACACTGGACTTGTTGATCACAGAAGAACTGCAGATGCCACCTTGGAAATTGATGGATTTGTTGTGCTAGATGGGCATGAAATCAGTTGTATCCTTCTGTGCATCCGTTCATCTGGCCCCCTAGGCGGTCCAATTTAATCCTTGGTACTCTTTCTGTTACTTCTCTGGGGTGACAGGTGCCCCACGGGGGTCTGCACAGGACGCTTCATGGCAGTCGAGAGGGGATGAAATTGAACCGAACAAGAGTTTCTTGAAGCCGTTTGGTCGTTGCATTTCAAGACTCCTTTTCCATGAAAAATGCTGGACCAGATTGCCACGGAGACTGTTGTCGCGTCGTTGGAGACGGACAAGGTGAACGGAAAGAAACTTCACACTAACCCATGGTTCCAAGGTTCGTCTCCTTACCTTGTTCCTTGAGCGTCACCAAGACGAACGACCGCGGGTCACCGCCTCAACTCTGGGTGCCAGTTCTACGAGTCCGAAGCCTAAACCCTTACAAGAGTAGATCCCTACAGCCCATAGTAACAATGCAGATCTCTCACATTTCATGCTATTTTGAACTACACCATCAGTTCACGTCCACCTTGGCCACAGATTCCGCTAGTTCGCCAAGCTCGTCGTCGTCGCCAGCAAGCCCCTTTTCGAAGATCTCTCTGCCGGTCATTTTGCCATTGTGCATCTTTTCGAAAAGTTCGCGGTCTCTTTCCTCGACCTTCATCTTTGCACGGAACTCGGCCCTCCATTTGGAAAACGACTCCTTGGTCACCTTCGTGCCGTTGAACTTTTTCTGCTCCTCGGCCTCACGCGCCAAGAGCTCCTGGTCGTAGACCTTCTGGGCCTGGTCCAGTTTTCGCTGGAACAAAAGTTCGGCCTCGTCCTTCAAGATGGCCGCCACGGCGAAAATCGAGGGGATGCCGATGTTCATCTCGGCCTCCTCGTTGATCTTCTCCAAAAGCTCCGCCAAATCGGCCTTTTCAAACTCGATCGATTCTGCCAAACTGACGAACTGCTCCAGGGCATCTTCGTCGTCGTCCAGATCGCCATAGTCTGCGCTTTCGTCCTCCTCGACTTCTGCGGTTTTGATATTTAGCGTGGGAATCACCTCTGGATACGCTTCGGGGTACTTGACGTCTAACAAAAGGGCGTGTTTTCGGTCGGACGGGGTTTCTAGGTTCATGTAGATGGTGAAATGTGTGGGCGACAACACCGTGAGTTCGTCGGGGTAGATCGACCTGAGCACCTCGATTTCCTGCTCCTGCTCCTCGTGTGGATCCATGGTGGATGTGGGGTTTTGTGTGGGGAGTAAAGACTGATGGTGACAGATTGGAGATGGCCATGCACTGTAGTGCTGGTCGTGCGCACACCGAATGGAGAAAAGTGATGAATTTTGATGTTTGGATACGGAACGGACGTAGTATTGAGAAGATGCTTTTGTTTTAATTGCTATTGTCGTCTCTTGTGTCTCTTGTGTGGTTCTTGTTGCTTCTATTAGTTTTCTGTGTCACGTGACCACTCATGGCTGTGACCAAAAATGGTCGTAATGCAAGCGGATTCTTTGAGCAGGAAGGCAGTCTAGGCACTGGTATTGGAGGGGCTCCCTGGTGGATCTGGAGTGCCCGTGAAATGAATCAGTGCTTTTCGAAACAGCACCCAAACGCAGACTACACCATCGGTATATCCGATTAGTCCCATGTAGAAAATAGAATGGCTTGTCGTTTAGGTGTTCCTATATAGGGCTTCTGTTGGCGACGGAATTGTCGACGGAACTCAGGCGACAGGCAGGCGGAATTGGCAGGATAGGACCTTGCTGACTCTGCGGTCACACGTGACTTCTATGAACGTCTTTACAATCCTACTACTCATCTCTTACTTGGCCCAATTGTTACCGTTTGCTCCCAGTCTGTCCTGTTGAGACATTAGACGATGTAGCCGTTTCGCAGCCACCAACGGCCGATAAGCTGGGACCAAACAGTCTACTTTTTACACTTTTGCTATTCCTCAAGTGAGTTAAACCAGGGCTGTCCCCAATCCCAAAGCAGCTCCAAAACTCACTTCCAGCCACAGCACTGTGCGCTGACGTCATGAGCGCACCTCATAAAACCCACCACCACCAGTTTACTCCCCAGAGCATAACCAAACCCACTTCTAAAATCCAGAACATGAACTACCCAGGACCAGTCCTTTTTCCAAACTCCAAAAACCAAGAAAAACCCACCGCAAGCGTAGCCTCGCCTCTGGGCCGCGCACGACCTCACGCAAGCCGTGCCTCCATACTATGCGACTACTGATCTATGCCCATAATACACCAAATATAGGCATACCCAGCGCCAGAAAAAACCCGTGTTGCAGTTAGACCTCTCCCCCACTGCTCGTTTTCCCCCGACCAGGCCAAATTTCTCAGCTGCCGGACATGACGCTGCACGGACTATGTGCACCCAACACCACCATAGTGGATTTTGCATACGACAATAGTCACCCCCTCCGCTTGGGGAACTTCCCCACAAGCAAGCATTCGTCTGTGGCCAGCGAGCTGGACTTCTACGACGACCCACAATATGAACTGTACTCGTCAGACGAGATCAATCTGCGTGCCGTCGCACTATTTGATTTCACTCCGGAAAACGACAACGAGGTGCCGCTAAAAGAGGGCCAGGAAATATGGGTGTCGTACAGGCACGGCCAGGGGTGGCTCGTGGCGGAAGACCCGGAGACGGGCGAAAACGGGCTCGTTCCGGAGGAATATGTGGAGATCATCGTGAGCGAAGAGCCGGACGAAGAGCCCCAGCGGTTTGTGCCGTTTATATTCCAGGGCATAGTGCCTGAGGAGGAGCCCCGGAGCGACAAAAAAGGGACAAAAAAGCGCACATCGGGCGAAAACGGCGACCATACAGAGGACGACGAGTGGGAGGACACCGAGGACGAAGTAGAGCAGCAAAGAAAGGAAAACGAGCTAAATCTGGGTGCTCCGGAGGCGGGTAACGGCAATCTAGATTCGCTAGAAACGTCGATGGAGCACATGCACGTGAAATGAGAGGACGCAGATAACGTGCGACACTCTACGCGTTCTAAAGGCTTGACGGCGTGGCTTTCAATATCCAGCATGCTGAAACGAAGCAGTCTGAGGGTTCCGCGCTCGTACGGCTAGTCTTCTTGGAATTCTGACCGGTGACTCGCACCATGTACTATAATACACAATAATTCTGGAAATGTGTAGGTGTTTGTGGTTGTGTGAGGTCTCTTGCTGGATTAGATTCGAGAAAGTCGCAAGCTACTTGGATATGGGAAACCTAGCGATACTGGAGTTTTGCCATCTTCCCAACATGTGACCCTACGAAGGGAGACCACACCTCAATATGGAGCTATCTGGTCACTGAAGGAGACCCTACTTGTGCGCTTTAGCCTTTTGATCGGTCTCTGCTCATTTTAGCCAATACCTGGGAAATAGTAACTGATACGGAAATACGCTGGAGATTCAAAATAACCATACGTCTATATGCAGGTCCACACTAGTGATCTACTACTTAAACCTCCAGATAAGCGTAATCTACTTAGAAACTTCGAAGTGCCCCCACAGTCTGAACACACCCCAATCGGCGCAAACTACTTCAACTCCTCGAACTCGGCCCGCTTACAATTGCAGTAACCCATCGTGCACTGTCTGCAGGACACGACCAAACATGATCATCGCCAAACGCACACTCTAAACCCACGCCTTTCTCTGTCCATGGAGAACCCCCCACCAGACAGCGAGTCACATGACCCGGACTCGTCCAGCTCTAGCGAGGCGTCAGAAATGGAAAACCAACAGCCGGAAGCTCATTCCGCACACACCACCCCTGCCACGTTGAACCCACAGTACGCCAACCTCTTCAATGAGCACGTGACGTCTTTCTTCAAGCTCGAGTATTTGGACACGAACTCCAAAACACGGAGCACAGACACCAGGCTTCATCCTAGCAAGAACACCTTGGATGCAGCGTACTACGTTCCACGTGACCTGCGCCGAAAAACGGTGCCGAAATCGGAAGATCACGACCTGCAAAATCCAGCGAGCCTGGACCAGGTATCGAACTTGGCTGCACACGCCGACACCGACGAAACCGAAAATGTACCGGGAACCTACTGGTCGGCGAAGGAAAAAGAGATGTTTTTCGAGTGCTTGGCGCGGTTCTCGATCCACCGAATCGACGAGTTTTTGCCCTTTTTCGCCGAAAAGTCACGCGTGGAGATCGAGGCCTATTATCACTTGCTAAAACGTGAGCTACGCCGGGTCTCAAAGTACAAAACTTACAAAGCGTTTTTCAAGGACGACAAGGGCCACCGCCACAGAACCTCCTACATGATGCGGGTGTTTGAGCGTGGTACGACGTACCTGAAAATACCAGCTGCGTATGAAGTAGACGATTTGTGGATGGATTTTGAGGAGCAGCAGAGCCATCTTCTAGCAAACCAGGAGCTGGCGAGGGTAAACCTGCTGCTGTTCAAGCAAGCGCTGATCTTGCACGCCTATAAAGAGGACGGACCTGGTGAAAACGTCAGTCTAATAAACGCAGATGCGGCCCACGAGATCTCGCACATATACCGAGCAAACCACATCACGCCGTCCTTGCCGGCCAAGAAGACCCCTCGCCTATCCTTTTCGTCTTTGGTCTTTTTAGACGAGCTAGTGAAAATGCGCGTGCGAGACTTGGTCATGGCCCTTATAGTTAGCAAAGGTCGCAGTATAGGCAACGCAGAGGTGGCCGATATTTTGTGCAACGGCGAGTCAGGCGACAACGATGAAAATGCCATCGAGAGGCTGGACGTGTGGCGTGCCACAGAGGAGCTACGGCTTTTCGAGACAAAAAAGGCGGGTTTTAATTCTCGCTACAGAGATGGGAAAACTCCAGTGATGGGCTTCTACTGGCACAATGTCGTGCAATCGCTCCAGCTTCAGGTGAATGATCGAAATCGATACGTCACGCCGCGAATGAAGATATTCGAGCAGAAAAAGGGCAAGTATTCAGACACGGACTTCTTTCTCCGACCCATCGATAAACACGAGGACGGCATAGAGATTCCAGATGCATTGTTGGACTACATGGCTCCCTCTGATCTGGGCGAATCCGGAGAATCTGGGCAATCCGAAACGGGAAACGACGCTTTAAGCTGGGACTTGCCGGCTCCGTGGGATCTCCTGGATCTGGACGTGGAGAGTGGCCCAGGTGAGAATGGAGCAAGCATGTTTGGTGAAAACTTGGCCATGGGTGAAGCCAGAAACGGGGCCCAAACTGGTCCACCGGACGAGACGCTTCCGCTGCTAGCAAACCCAGAAAATGCAGGAAATCTCGGGAATATCGCTACTGAAAATGGCCAGCTGAGTAACTTTCATCACATTTCTTCCAGCTACGCCATCGTGACATACCCTCACGGAACAGAAAAGCGGGCCCATGCAGACAGTGCTAGTGCACAACGCCAAGAAACTTCCAAAAACCGAACTCCAAAGGCTCCCCACAAATCAACACACCAGGGGTCTCGGAAAACTCTCCATTTCTCCGAGCTCCCAACCTGGGAGACATTTTCCCGCAAACGCTTCTGCGACGATATCCTTATCGAGGAGAATTTGGACGAGGACGTAACGGAGCACACTGAGGCACAGGACCGCAAGAGGGCACAAAAATTCCTCAAAATGGCCAAAGACGAAATGGGCTTGAAAACCGACGATACACGCGAGGAGCCCGAGAAAAGAAAGACCTACATGACGCGTAGCTTGGTGCACCGTTTCTGGGAAAAGAGCTTTGCCAGCTACTAGCACGCGGAGAGAACAGTTCGGAAATGCAATACGTATCTTAGCTACACACTTCAGGCAGCTACTAGATGTTCTGGTACGAGAACTCGACCCACATCATGATGGCATCAAAGCACATGGCGAGAAGCGTCGTGCTGAGGAGACAACTCGGCGACCAGTCGTTGAGCACGTCACTCCACGTTCTTTTCTTGGCCCCTAGCTGCACGGGCTGGTAGAGCTCGGTGTAGCTCTTGATGTCGTGGATGTCGTAGATCACCACCACGATCTCGTAGAGCACAAAGCAGTAGATCAAGTAGAACTTCAACGAGTACGCGGCATATTTGTACACCACCGGGAGCACCCAGTTGTCGTAGAATTTTAAGTCGAGGTTCACCGCGGTGAAGGACTGCGCAATGAAAATGGCCATGAAGCTGTTGTTGGCGTCGACGATTAACGCTAGGAGCCCGTCCGTTTTAGCGTCCCTTCTGGCGTCGGGCTTCTCCTTCTCGTTTCGGTTGATATTCCCCCACGCGTATTCCGCAAGATTCAAAGCCAAAATCACGTAGGGACATATGATCAGCACCCACAACAACACCCTGAACGCCAGGTTCATCAACGACGAAAAGGGGTACGTGGAGCAGATCGAGACCATGGCCACGACGTTTAGACACACAAAAAGAAGCGTTTCGATGTATTTGTTGGAGCGGATTCGGAGCGATTTCTTGGCCTTCGGCGGGAACCTTAGGATGAAAAGCACGTTCATGACGTTCTGCAAGAAGTCGGGGAGAAACCCGGACTCCTCCGACGAGTTGTACGGCGACCACGTGGCATACTGTTTCATGGCCACAGACACAAGAATGCCGCCCACAAGGGCAGACGAAATCACTGGATTGTGGATTTTTTTGCACACCACGGAGTCGATCACGTAGGTGCACCGTGAAAGCCCGGCGGGAACCGGTTTCACGATATCGGCCATGAGAAACACAAGGCAGAAACGGGTATATGAGGGGCAGTTTGAGGCCAGCGGCTAGTGGTAACTAGGGGCCGGGGGGCAGAACACGGTAGGAAGTGTAGTGTGGGAAGGAGTGCTTGAGTTTCCGTTTTGGAATCCGATCTGCACTGGCGAGAAAAGACGGAAAAGAGACCGGTTTGGCGTGAGCAGTATAAGGAATGAGTGGGATCTGGCGAGCACAGGCGGAAATGTGTGAGGCTAGCGAGTGGTCGCACAAACGGTAGATATATACCAAGCACTGACAGTCATCGTGGGTACGCAGCGGCTGCATGTGCAGCCTGCACACAACTGTCAGGCTGCGCTTTACGCGCGTCGCCTGCAGAATGAACGCTGCGAGTAATATTGTTCGGTGTCACCACGTGAACGTGGGATCCTAATATTGCCTGGGACAGGAATCCACGTGACTCACGTTTCCCGCTTCGCCGAGATGTGTCAGGCGCGATTGTTGGCAGTCCCACACCTGAGCGGCCTCGTTCTTGTTGAATGTGTTCGCTAGCGTTTGCTCCAATTAGGGTTTAAGCGCCCCGGACGTTCTATTTTTGGGCATGGCTTCGTTAGTGGCTCCACAGTGTTCCATCCGCATGCGACGCTCTGCGCTAATAATTGGTTCGCGCACGACCCGCCCAATCCCGGCCAAGCGGTTGCTTATTTTCCACGGGGAAGCATAACCCCTGGCAGTTTCGGGTACAAATAGCCACTTTGCACGGCTGCAAAAATCTACCAAAAATGTGCATGGATTGGATTGATTCACTCCTGGTGTCATCCCAGACACCATCCACTTGCGCTTTGTCTGTGCGTGGCCACGTGCATATAGATGCTGACATGCCTCACAAGATACACTCGTAAAATGGCTTCAATGCCACATTCCGCAATTTCTGCAATGCGGGACACGCCAAGAAAAAACCCAGTGTTGGTGAGGGGCGCTCCCCTATACACCTTCTCCGGTGGGGGCAGCTCTACTTCGACCCTCCAGCTCGTCCATTTGCGAAGTGTGAGAGGCAAATATGGCACGCTTATAGGGGTGCATTCCGGCCGGTGGTGTAAATACCGCACGCCAGTGCTCGGCACCTGGCTATAAATAGTTATGACGCAAGACATACCCCGTTTTGCTGCGCACGTCAGCGATCTAGCAGTCTAGCCCCACGGAGATTGATAATCTACGGAAAAGGGGCAAGTGATGGATTAAGGGGTTTACAATGAAGTCGTAGTAGTAGAACAGATTTGGCTTGTGGCTTGGCGTTCTATGAAAGATCGTCATTATGGGGAGTGGTGGCCGGGTCAAATAGTCGTGGGAAAGTAGATGAAATAGGGGCCACGTTACTAAACGGGATGACGAAGAAGTTGCAGTGAGAGTGAAGAGGCGTGGTAGAAGGGATGGCCAGTAAGGTACCGGCAGACTCCAGAAAAGAGTGGAAGGTGGACCGTTTGGTCTGGTGTTTTGCCTCTATTAGATAGGCCCACATCTTGTGTTTTGCTCTGTTTCGTCAAGACGGAATGGAGGCAAACTTTTGCGTGACCTGCTGCCCGTCTTGTTTTCTGGAGTTACCCCTTTCTAAGCCAACCCGGAGTTATGAATCTGGCTGGTCTTTCAGAAAACGCTACGGTATGAGCGTCTGGTGGAAGATCTAACATTTACCAGACGAATGATGCCACGACGATCGTAATACATCATAGCATTCGAATGATGGATTCTGGACATTTCCTCAACTCTTGAAAGCGTGGGCGAAACCTTGTCGCAGAACACGCCTCACGTGCCACGCTGACGTCTGGTTTAGTAATTTGCATAGTTTCCACCTCTTACTAAGCGGACCTTCAGTAAAAGACTTCGGAAAGCTTATTTCACATGTCTGGTACGAATCCTGGTGTACACCAATTTCGGGCCAGAATACGAGTTAGCTGAGCAATGCACCCAATTGAAATTCTCTCCCGGTTTCAGTTTACATCGCTCTGTTGTCCTAGGAACGAAACAGGTGAAGATTCACGTCCAGTTTTGAGTACGTCAATCTTCTACGAGTACCGACAGATGGTGTGGAAGACACTTGGCAAAAGCTGACGACGGTGCTTGATTATATCGTTTAGATGTTCCCATGCACTGAATAGCCAGTGAAACATAAAAGTCCGCAGTCGAACAAAAATCCTTGCCATCCATTGCAGCATCCATCACGTTTCTCTATTATCACAAGCGTCTCGTCACATTCTAAGGGTATGAAATCTCCATACACTCGTGGAGATGCTTCAGTTGGGCGGTTTCTGACCACACCACGACCCGAGATTTCCACCTGTGAAGCAACCACGAAGCTGTGCTGTCGATGCAAGCACATATTTAACCCAGATGGTCAGGTTAGTATGGCTTCACCACAGCTGACTGAACCGGACGCAACATATCGTCAGACGTCAACAAAGGGCTGCTATACTTTGGACCTCCTAATGACAAAGGAAATATAACGGTTGGCTTTGATCCATGTCGAGTCATGCCACTTTGGTGCTCCGAGGGGTTATAAGGGCCCGAGGAATGCCTATGTGTTGCAGTTCGATACAAGATCATGGACAACCAAATCATGCTCTCACATCAGCGACCATCCCTTATCCCAGTTGACTTTCACTGTACACCCTAGCCATTGCACCTGTTCAAGAACCAGCGAAAAGCTCCGGTTCTCGGTTCCCCGTTTTCTCAGCAATGTCGGAAAATGCACGTGGCGAGGTGAAAGTGCCGATCGTCATTATATCATCGAACTGGATTAGAGCTTGCATGTTCATACTAGCTGTGGGTCACCTCTGATATTCTTGAATCCCGAACCAAGGCGCACTCTCTGAGCAAGTATAGCCCCAATCCTTGCCCAATAATTGCTCTAATAGTTGCCCATGTTTCGCCTCAACGGAGCCACGAATAACGCCAAGAAAGCCTGACAGAGACGACACAAGACAGGCTATGAAACCACGAGAAGTGACCACGAGAAAGCCACGATAATAAAGAGCCCACGAGAAAGACATGATAAAAAAGAGGTCATAGTCCGCTCGGGTCTTTCCCTTGATCAGTCTGAGCACCTAAGGCTCCAGCCCACATTCGCCCCAATATTCCACAGATCCCCCACTCCTCGCCGTCGATGCCGTCCAAATGGACAAATTCTGGAGGGCCATTGCCATTCTCACTCCCTCGTCACCCACCCTGGCCATCCATGGCCCCACCAACGGTTTTTGCAGCCCAGTCACTCCGCGCCGTCGTTCGAACAATGGAACACCCCGCGTTTTTCGCCATTGTTGGTGCGCCTTCGGCACCATGGACATGAAATTCGCAGGCTCCTCCATGGGTAGAAGCAATATATATCGCGAAGCCCGCTCCGCGTATACCTTTTGTCTTCTCTGTGCCACAAAATATGGTTCTACCCGTTCAGTGTGTTTGAGTCGCAAGACGTTTTGCCAGAGCCGGCGCCAGGATATGTATATAATCACCCATGAATAAGACCATTTTGGTGGTCAATTTGGCATATTCTTACGGATTCTGACAGTTTCTGGCGGATTAGACTCCGACAGACACGGACGCAAGCTTACGGGCTTTTATCAACCCGCTAGCCACGCCCACCCCCAAATCCGAAATGCTACTGTCATCGTCGCCCCGGCATCTCGCGCCTCGGAAAACACCCATTACTCACTACGCTAAAACCTTAAAAACGGACACACTACGACCAACTTACCTGGCCACAAAGTCTCGCGGATCTGCATGGGCGGCGTCGACGGCAATGGTCCGGCGGCCATGTTTGTGTTTGTTTTTTCGACTTTTTTTGTGTTTTTTACGGCCCTCTTCACGGCCATTTTGCCCTCTTACACGGGCTGCCCACCCTGAGTCCTCACCCGCACTCCGGACAGCAAGTGCAGTGCACGGGGCCAGACATCCTGCACACGCCGCGGTGTCCCAGCAAGTTTCGTCATGGGAAACGTTCCATTGAATTCGAGGCAGGAGTAATATCGAGAACGAAAAAAAAAATGTCTCCCGTATAAATACCGGAGCCGGCGCTCAACACAACACCGCCCCTCGTTTTTACACACACAAAAAATGTCCCAAGTCTACTTCGATATCTCCGCTGACGGCAACAAGCTCGGAAGAGTCACCTTCAAATTGTACAATGACATTGTGCCAAAGACCGCCGAGAACTTCAGAGCCTTGTGCACTGGCGAGAAGGGTTTTGGCTACGCCAACTCCGCTTTCCACAGAGTGATCCCTCAATTCATGTTGCAGGGTGGTGACTTCACCAGAGGCAACGGAACCGGTGGTAAGTCCATCTACGGCGAGAAGTTTGCCGACGAGAACTTCTCCGTCAAGCACACCAAGCCCGGTTTGTTGTCCATGGCCAACGCCGGCCCAAACACCAACGGCTCTCAATTTTTCATCACCACCGTGCCATGCTCGTGGTTGGACGGCAAGCACGTTGTCTTCGGTGAGGTGACCGACGGCTACGACGTCATCAAGAAGGTCGAGTCTCTCGGCTCGCAGTCTGGTGCCACCAGAGGCAGAGTCACCATCGACGCTTCCGGTGAGTTGTAAACGGCCACCAAAATAGAGTAGATTTAGATTGACATATTGCCACCGGCAGACGTTCAATAAAAACTAGAGTAACTACGACGGACGTTGGATGTAGGAATGTAATTGTGGTGGGTTTCCCCGCTCTGCGCCGGTATGCCAAGAATTTTCTGTTGAGGTGGAAGTGAACGGCTTGATTTATTGGGCCTTGATTTATCAGGCTCATGGATCGCAAAATCACCAAATAATCAACCCAGCAAAAAGACTTAAAAAGGGCTAATCCCGAGTATTTATGTTTACTGCGGTCTTCCCCAGGTTCTATTGTAGTTCTCCACAGCACCAGATCTACGTTATGAGTCCCTCTATGATCAATTAATTATTCACAGAAAATAAAATTGAGGTCGCCAGACACCAATTGGCTTCCCAACTTGTCTACACGTCCTTGTCAATTGACACTTCAGCATCCATGAACACTCCGAGTCATTTTATGATCACTCTACAAATCAATTCATCACTCTACAAATCATCTCCTGAACACTCTTTACAAAGCATTTATTTTGATCCATTTATCGTCCTCAATCGAGTCCTCGCCACCTACAACTTGGCAGCAGTGACCGCATCGTAGCCACTGACACTGACTCCAGAGCCCCCCTCGACTCCGTAGTAGCTGACGGATCTGGTGTCTGCATTCACCACAAACGCGTACCTGCCGGTTCTGGTGCCGAAACCGTTGCCCGACAAATCCAAAGAGATCCCGTTGTCGGAAGAAAACTTAGCGTTGGGGTCGGACGCAAAAATCACCTTGGGCAGATTGCCAGACAGGCCAAGCTTGGCGTTCTTCAACAACAACTTGCCCCACGCATTCAACACAAACGGGTCGTTGGCACTCAACACCACCACGGCGGAGATGTTCTTGTCCTTCTTCAACTGCGCCAAGTTGTCCAAGTATGGCGGGATGTGGTTTTCCGTGCACGTTGGCGTGAAGGCACCGGGCACAGACACAAACAAGATGTTGGAGCCTGCGTTCTGCTCGATCAACTTGTCCAATTTCAAGGGGAGCGGCTTTGCACACGCCAACGCATCCTCCTGCTGGATGGTGGACAAATCAATTGGAATGTAGGCGAATTCAACGCCAGTGGGGAAGCTAGAGCCGGTGGAGATCGCCATTTCGGAGGTGGTGCTAGATCGGTGCAGAGTCTTCGGTTCGATGTCCTTTCGTAAAGCTGGAAAGAAACAGTCAATTGAAATTCGGTTACGTCTGGCGAAAGGGGCAGGCTATATAGTAGGCCATTGTTCAGCACTGGCCCTCCACAGCAAGCTGAGGCGAGGCCACGTGACCTTTAGTGGCGCACCGCACTATGGGGAGGCTGCTCCACTTGCCTCTGGTTTGGCTCGGTGTGCGCACGGCCGACACGGGAGCAACTCCTAATGTGTCCGTTGTCCGGGGTTTGCCGAAAAAGGGTTCGGTTTTTGCCCTGAATTCATCGCCATGGGCCGCCACCGAGGAAGAAAAAAAAAAATGAAAAAAAAGCGATCGGGGAAAACGGTGTGGCTTGAGAATACGTAGGTTCCCATAGCACGCACTCTAATTATCACATCTTAATATTGCTGGCCGTTTGGCAATCGTGGAAATGCATATCAGAAGCAGTTGCGTACGACGCAGTGTGATGGTCTTTTTTCTTTTTGTCTGTTGCCGGCCGGCTAAAGTTTCCGGCCATCTTAGCATTCTAGCTATCAGCCCTAGATCTTCGTATTCTATCAGTACTGAGCTAGGTATACACATCGATCTGGAACTGGATCGGTGCACACACGTTGGTTATGGGAGAGTTTTCGATAAGCCCACGGGCCGTTATTCGACGGGCCTGTGGGTTTAGGGTGTTCACAGGTTAAGTAGATATTAGCCTGGGCTGGGGTGAACGGTCTATATGCAGGCCAAGTCTGGTGAAACCGTGGAGGACGGGTGTAATTGTGAGTCAAAAAGGCAACGGATCATTGAGTTTCGTATACTTGAGATTGATGTAAGGTTTTCTGACTGGCCACTTCGGTCTCTTTTCTCCCGGCGGATTGTCGTTTGTGCGGAGTTGGGTATTGAAGTGCACACGAAGACAAGAGGTGGTCTCTGCTGGCCCACGAAGGAGACGGGAAGAAACGAGATTGAGTAGATTTGACGGAATTGTAGCGTTGTGGAATTGTAAAGTTGTGGACTAGTAGAACTGACGGAATAGTAGAGTTTACGGAATTAAAATATTGTAGAATTCAAGGAATAGCAGAATGGCAGAATGGCAGAAGTTATTGAAGAAAAGCTATTTGTAAAATTAAAGGAAAAGCGAGAGTAAACACGCCAAGACTTGGTCTCGAAAAAAATACCGTAAATCTATCTGTCTGACCTTCTGCTTTTCCAATCATTTCTTCTCTTTTCCTGAATACGTATTGTCTAATCATAAATATGACTTGGTGCCACCTCAGAGCTAGCATACATCAATAACGCGAGTTAGAAATAACCACTACCCTTACAAAACACTTACAGACCACTCTACACATCCACCCCGTCATACGCCTTTGTTCTTCCTTCCCTTTTCTCTTCCTCCCCTCCCTTTTCTCTTCCTCCCCTCCCTTTTCTCTTCCTCCCCTCCCTTTTCTCTTCCCTCCCTTTTCTCTTCCCTCCCTTTTCTCTTTCTTTCCTCCCCGTCTTAATGTTCAGTCTGCACTATTGACCTCCGCACCATAGAGCAAAGCCCTCCAAGGCCACCACCAATCCCCAACAAACTCCCCGTTTTTCCATCCTACAATGCCCAGGCCGCCCCTCCGCCAGACCGTTCCCCCAGCATTTCTCCCCATTTCTCCCCACCCCTCGCTCTTTTTGGCCCTCCCAAAATCCCCCATTTTCCCCACGATTTGCACCCAGTGCGAACCTCAGACATCAAAACCCACCAGACCACTGCTCCAGATTCTGGCCCCCACCACACGTCCACCGTGAGCCCCGAATCCAGCCGGAACACCGAACAAGCCACAAACACCAATAGTCTCAAAACTCTTACTCATGACCAGTGCCACCGATAGCCCCTTTCTCGACGGCGACGGGTCGCTGGCGCCAGACCTGGACTTTTCCTTGAAGCCCCTAAGGATCCAGAAACGGAGCGAAAAAATGGACCCCAGCGGCGTTCCAGAGAAAATCGAGAAACCGCAGGTTGCCAGGCATAAGCTGGTCTCATCGGACGGGTTCGTGTGTCGGCCCATGCGGCTCGGGTCGCTGACCACGCCCAGTAAAAATACGGAGGCCCGAGAAAACGACCAGGCCACGCAAACCACGAAACTCGAGCCCTTCTCGCCGCTCCTGTCCCGTGCGTCCACAGAAACACCCGCCACGGCGCTTAGCCGCCACCCCCTGATCCAGATCAAGAACCTACCCATCGTGCAGTCGCCCCGCCGGGTTTTGAAGTCCGAGACCGTCGACGACGAGATTTTCGCCGTGTGTCTCGTGGACTTCCACCACGTGCGTGGGCCCGAAGTGCAGTGGTGGAAATCGAACTACCACGCGGAGCTCGAGCCGGGAAACAGGCTCTTCAAGAACCTTCCGTTCCAGGCCCTCCCCGACGGACTGCACCTATTTGAGGAGACGTTTTCGAACTTCAACCTCGTGTACGATTTCGCCACGAGGCAGTCTCTAGACGACCTGGACGACATAGAAAACTTCAAGGGCAATCCCAACCACCTAGAGACGCTTTTCGGCTGTTCCTGCGTACGGCAGGTAAAAACGGCAGACTTGTCGGAAGCCGAGCTCGAGCGCAACAAGGACATCACACGGTCTATAGTGCAAAAGGCAGTGGTGGTGTTGGCGCGGCACCAGCCTGTCTTCACGAAAATCAAAGAGAAGTTGTCCATCATCACACACAGCTTTTTCCAGCAGGACAGCTTTGGCAACCTCGAGCTTTTGGAGAGCTTGTTCGAGAATCTCAACGACGAGTTCCGCATCCGGAAGGAGGAGCCCAATGACGACCCGGAAAAGCAGCTTGAGCCCGAGCTATATGAAGAACAAGAGGAGTACTTCGTGAACCTAAATCTCCGAGAGCTCCTCTCGGAGTTCCGCCACGAGATCCTCACCATAGTCAAGGCGTTGCTCCTCGAAAAACGCGTTTTGGTGTACTCCAACAACAATCTCGAGCTTCTCACGCAGTTCCAGAACAACATGATAGCACTAGTGCCGAACCTCATTAACCACCTCGAGCTTTCGGGGTGCCCCTTGTGCGACTATACGGAAAAACACTCTCCGCTCGAAAAACCCACCACGCTAAAAACGAACGACCGAATGTCCATGCTCCGTTTTTTCGGGCTCCCACTCCAGGTGTTCAATACGAAGGGCAGTTTCTGGAACCCGTACCTCCCTCTCCCCCAGATGGACGAACTAAGGGCAAATTCGTTCATGGTGGGGTGCTCTAATCTACTCATAGTCAACCAGCTGCAGCACTTCCTGGTGGATCTCTTGGTGGATCTCGATGCGCAGTCCGTCACGTACCCCAGTGGAAAAACAGAGGACTTGAGGCTCACAGCATTAGACAGGAAGTTCGTCTCGGTGCTTCTAGCACCCAATGCTACAAGGGAGGCCTACGTGGGCAGCGACGACTACATCCGCTACCAGTTCGAGGACTACATACGCAGTCTAGTTTCGACCGTCAGATACCACCAGTACGTGGAGCGATTCAAACAGGCGCCGCCTGGTTTCGACACGACCGACAAGAGACTCGGCAGCGTGCGCTCGTTCAACCCCGACTTTGTCGCCAGGTGGCAGCTCACGAAAAACTACCAGATCTGGCACGCGACGTGCGACGAGTTCATCTTCAATTTCCACCTGCCGTCGCACATTGCGGCGGAAATGAGCGAGCCCACTGCTCTAGGCGGTTTTCTACAGTCGTTTAAGAAAGCACCGCCAAATTTGACCGACCGCGCCAACCAGTACTTCTCGCACGCGCAGCAGCCCCGCAAGTACATTGCGAGTGAGAGCGAAGATGCAAAAGAAGACCAAAAAGAAGGTGCAAAAGTTGCAACCGACGCGAAGGAACCCGCGAAAAGCGCATGGTGGTTCAAGAAGTAGGCACTCTGTGCAGGACGATGAGCTGAAAAAAGCAGCCCAATCCCCATACTCCGTCGTTGTTGTCCACCATGAAGCACCCGTTCCAGATCCTCGTGGCCGACAAAAACGGCGACCACGTTTTTGTGTCCGTCAAAAACCATCTTTTGGTGTACCGCACGTGCGACGGAGCGCTCGTGGGGAGCTGGTCCGATGACGTAGACTTGCAGACTGTGCAAGAGCAGAAGTTCAAGGCCAAAAGGGAGCAAGAAAGACGGGAACGAGAAGAAGCGGAAAAGGCAGAAAACGGGCCTGCCACCAAAAGGGCGAAAACAAACAAAAAGGAACCAAAGGTTCCTGTACCCGGTCCTGGGGCACCCACCATCTACAACTACCTCCGCTCGTTGACCTTGACCAGAGACGAAAAACACATCATCGGCACCACCGACAGCGACAAAGCCGCGGTTATTTTCAGCATCGACTACGCGAGCGAAAACTGCATCTCTTTGCAGAAACGCCAGATCTTCCCCAAAAGACCATGTGCAGTGCTGACCACAATGGACGACTCCAGCCTTATTTTGGCAGACAAGTTTGGCGACGTGTACGACGTGAAAATCGGCGATCTGGCGGCTATCCCGGAAAAAGACCTCGTGCCGATCTTGGGCCACGTGTCCATGTTGAGCGACGTGGTTGTAGCGGAGCACGGCGGCCAGCAATATGTGCTTACTGGTGACCGTGACGAGCACATTAAGGTCACACACTACCCGTTGTCGTACGTCGTAAAACACTGGTTATTTGGCCATCACGAATTTGTGTCGTGCTTGCACCTTGCCTCCTTCAACAGCGACATTCTTGTTAGCGGTGGAGGCGACGACTACTTGTTAGTGTGGGACTGGTGGAAAAGCACGCAGCTCGCCCGGATCGAACTCCGGGATTTGGTAGAGCCACACTTGACTGATGCCCATTTCCCGCCCGAGCGGTTTTTGCAGGACGATTCCGTGAAGGAGATCTGCATCGCCAAAGTCTTGACGGTTGCAAAACACACGTGCAACTTAATCTTGGTGTTGTGTGAAAACACTAATTGCATATTGGTGTTCTTGTTTAATGAGGATGGGTCGGTCACATTCAAGCAGAAGCTCGTCACGCAAAATACTGTGGTTGATATGGCACTTGTGGGCGACCGCTTGTTCATTGCGGTGGACGTGGATTCTGACGAGTTGCTCGAAATATATGGTCTCAGTGACGACTGCGAATTACAGAGAGAAACGTCTGAAATCTCCAAGACGATTTCCTCAGCTAACACGTGCGAGATCTCGACCCGCGACGAGATCTACCCGTTGTATCACATCCACACCTTGAGGAAAAGGAGCGAACATTAGCTTTATAGAAGTAAAACGGCCAATGGCCTCTTGGTCACTCTTATCGATTTCTTCATACTAGATAAATACTTTCTGCTCTAATTGGAGGCAAGGGCTCTAAGCCCCCTCGACCTTCTCATCCTCGACAAACCCTCCTTCTTTACTCAAAGAATAGAACAACGAGTCCTTGCGCTTCAAGAGGTTCTCTGGACTGTCGAACTCGGCAATCTCGCCTTGCTCCAAGACGACGATTCTGTCCGAGTCCATGATCGTGTTCAATCTGTGGGCAATGGTCAAGATGGTCCTGTCTTTGAACTCCGTTCTGATTGTTTGTTGCAAAACACGGTCAGTCTCAACATCGACGGCAGCGGTTGCTTCGTCCAACACCAAAATCGCAGACGGGATCAACAAGGCTCTCGCAAGGCACATCAACTGTCTTTGCCCAACCGAAAGATTCGACCCGCCCTCGCTCATGTTGACGTCGAGGGCAGACTCAATCTCACTATCCTTATCGCGCTCCTCGTACATCTTCAACACATGGTCCTTCAAATGCGACAACTCCAATGCTCTCCAAAGCTGCTCGTCAGTGTAGGAATCTGTTGGATCCAAATTACTTCTGATGGTGCCTTCGAACACTTGCGCGTCTTGTGGAATGATTGAGAGCTTGTGTCTCAAGTCAGCCAAGCCGATCTCGCTCGTGTTCGTGTTGTCAATGTCAATGTTACCATCCGAAGCCTCAATGATTCTGAACAACGCCAACGTCAAGGAAGACTTACCCGCACCAGTTCTTCCAACAATTCCAACCTTCTCGTGTGGTTTGATGCTCATAGAGATGTTCTTCAAAACAAGGTCCAACTCAGGTCTGTATCTGGTAGAGTAGTTCTTGAAAACAACCTCACCCTTTTCAGGCCAACTCTCGCGTGGTCTGTGGTCCTCAATAACCTCTGGAGCTTCAGGTGTGAGCCTCGAATACTCCAAGATTCTCTCCACCGAGACGATGTTTGTCTCTACTTCCACTGTCATTCTGACGATCCAGTTCAAGGATTGCGTGACCTGCAAGGAGTACGAGACAGATAAACCAATCAAACCAGCACTAATCGTGCCGCTCTTCAAACTCAAGATCGCCAAACCGGACGCAGCCAAAATAATGACGGAACCCAAAAGTTCCAACCTAACAGCCAACCATCTGTTGGCATTGATGGAGGGGTGGTAAGCACGCATGTTCTTATCGATTCTGCTTCTGTTCAAGTGTTTGAATCTGTCTTCTTGTCCGTATGCACGAATGATGGAAACACCATTCAAACTCTCTTGGAAGTTCGCGTAGATGGGAGATCTCGTGGTAGAGTCCACACGACGCAACTCTCTGGATGTCTTCAAGTAATATTGCTGGTAGTAGACGTACAACACACCCAATGGAATAGCAATGAAGATGAACTGCCAAGTCGAGAAACAAATGACAAGAAGAGTGAATAACACTTTGACGGTGTTGCTGAAGAACATACCAAACACTCTTCCGAGAACTTCATCGACTTTGTACACATCATTGGAGAATCTGTTCAAAACACGTCCAATTGGCGTGGTCTCGAAAAAGGACATAGGTGATCTGAGAACACTTGTAGCCATTCCGTTGTGCAATTTCTTGGAACCCTCGATAGTGCAGAAGATCCACATAATACAGGTTTGCGTCAAGGTGGAAACAGAGAAGCCAATACCCAAAAGGAAGTAGATACCCAAGTACTTGAGAGCACTGGGATTATGGCCATTGTCAGTGTTGACCTCGGACCAATGCTTCAACCAAATGTTGGAGAGAACGTTGAAAGCCATCGACAAAACCGTGGTACTCAAAAAGACAGTGACATTAAACGGATTGCAGGCTTTGGCATACTCCTTGTAAACATCCCATTTGACTTTACCTTGCTCAGAATGCTCCTTACGTGCCTTGGTGTCCTCGTCTTCTTCCTCTTCACCTTGTTGGAGTACCAAACGTTCTTCGTCAGAAAGAAGAGGAGCCGCAGAAGCTCTTCTGAGACTGGACACTTCAGACACATCCTCTAAGGAAGAGAAACCACCAAGCTCTTCCGCAGTTTCACCCTCAGTAATCTTCTCGCCCTTGGTAGAGTTTGCGGACGAATTCACCTTGCTTGATTCTGAGTTAGTCTTGCCAAATTCAAGAACCAATTGGCGTAACTGACTTTTCTCTTGGGACATGATACCCACGTAAGTGCCTTGTTCCACCAACTTTCCGTCCTTAACCATATGCATGTTGTCAGCTATACTCAAAACATGGATAGCATTAGTGGCCAAAATCTTACATTTGGATTTCAACAAACCATGAGGACCTAATACGTTGTTGATGAGGTGTCTACCGACATGTTCATCGACTGCACTCAACGGATCATCAAGCAAGTAGACATCGGCCCTGGCGTACACAGCTCTGGCTAACGAGAGACGTGCCTTCTGACCTCCAGATAAGGAAATACCCTTTTCACCAACTTCAGTCTTGTCCTTCTTAGGGAGAATCTTCAAGTCGACACTCAAAGCACACGCATCAAGAACCTTTTGGTAAAACTCAGGATCGTATTTGTGACCAAACAAAATGTTCTCTCTGACGGTACCATTGAGAATCCATGGCACTTGAGAAACGTATGCCACACTTCCGTGAACTTGTGCTTCGCCATCCAACTTGTACAAGTCACCTAAAAGACACTGAAGAATGGAAGACTTTCCAGAACCAACCTTCCCGACAATACAGTCCAACTCTCCCTTCTTCACCTCCAAATTGATGTTCGAAAGAGCAACCTTATAAGACTCCTCGCCCTTTTGCTTTGACCACAAGTATGTTCCATTTTTCACAGAGACTGCAACATCGCCGGCTTTCTCAGCTCTTGGAAGTTTGGTAACTGCATTTTGTTGCAATTCCGAACTCGTCAAAAATTTTGTCAATCTCGAAATGGCAACTTGGGCCTCAACAATGTTGGTGATCACCATTGGCACAACAGCTAAAGGAAACGACAACAAATTGAACAATGACAAAGCAGGGAAAACAATGTCAGTAGATAAAGTAGCATTTTCGTTCAAAAGAACAAACAAGCCAAACGTAGAGCACGAGACCAAGAAAGGAGCCAAGTTCCAGGAGAACGTCGACACCGAGCTGAAAACACCCATTCTCTTAAGGTTAGTCAATTCCTTGTCGTTTCTCACATGATTCAATCTCTGTAAGTAAGGCGCCTCCCATCCGTAAAGCTTAAGAGACTTGATGTTGTTCAAGATTTCACTAATCAAACGAGATCTCTCGTCCTTGAACTTCATTTGAGTCTTTTGCAACTTCTTCTGATACTTTGCAATGACAGCATTAAGCGGGATCATAATCACCATAATGAAGACACCGGCCCACATAGAGTTACCCAATAAACCATACAACGAGTACAAGCACAAGATGATCTGGAAGGGACCAGACCAAATGATTTGCAAGTTCTGAACCAAGTCCTGTAATCTTTGTACATCCACGGACATCAAGTTGACAATGTCTCCCGTGTTCGATGCCTGCTTGGTTTCATTCGACAATACAAGCGACTTGTCGTAAACAACAGAAGTCAACGAGGACTTGATGCTCATTCCAAAATCAAACGCTCTCTGGAAGTATTGGTGTAAACACGCAGTTTGAGTCACCGACACCACAAACATTGCACCCGCAATCATCAAACCCCTAGTGAGAGGCAAAGGCTCGCCTTCTTTCACCGATTGAGAGTAGTCATTGACAAAACGAATCAACAATCTAAGTAACTGTGGCTGAACAAACGCTAACAGGTCCTGCAACGCCTTGAAGACACCACCAAGGAGAAATGGAGCACCAAAAGCCTTGGAAAGCGCAATCACGAGAGACGGAGAGCTTTGGGTCTTCCAGTAGTGGTAGAATGTAGCACTAGTGTTCTCAGATTTAAGATCCTTAGGGAGAAAGGGAAGGTCAATTTCACTCAAGTATTGGTAAAAGCCCTTCTTCATTAAAGGAGCCATCCAGTTGAAGGAAATCCGCGAAAACACATCGGCGCGGTCAAAGGGAGAAACGCCAATTTCCTGAGCCAAAGCATTAATGGGCTGAGGCGAGATCCAACTTTCCAAAAGAAGCAAAAATGTGGCATTAACAGTGGCTAAAATCGAGATAGTTGCATAGTTCGAATTAAGCTCAGACCTCAACTTCAACGACAAAAACTTGGCGACACCAAACAAGACCTGGAAGAGCCAGTAGAAGAGAAGTACACCGTTGGAAATGTTAGATTTGAACTGCTCCAAGTACTGGATGGAAAATGCCACCACCGCGGCACCCACATTGATCACAAGGCCGGTTCTGATAACGTCTGTGGTCCCGTACGACAACGCAACAACCACAGAAAAAGCAATATGCAAGCCGGCAAGAAGCATTTTGGCGTAGAAGGCCCACGTCACCTTGTTACCTGAAGAAATTTTGCGGTTTACCAACTCCTTGACCTGGAATAGTCCGGCGGCGATCATGATCACACCAGCAGCGGAAAAAAGCTCGCCCTGGAGGAAACACGGTGCCAAATCGTTGTATATTGGCGAGAGTGGACCCCATCCGTCGCTGCACAGGCACGAGAGCCAGCCAGAACCCAACGGAATAGGAAGAGTGCCATTTTTTCCATGGCCGGTGGTCTCCTGTGTGAGTGCAGCATCAGCAGAGGCTAAAAAGGGGACTTTCGCCAACACATCCCAATTGTGATAAGCTGACTGTTGCAGCCAGTCCAATTGTTCCATGAGCAAAATACAGAAGAATGGCTCTCTTGGTGTTTGTAAGGGAAAAATGGCTTGTGAGAAAAAGATATTCCGCCGTGGCAATTCGAAACGTCTGTCAGGTTCGCGCGACTGCACGTAGCACGATCATTTATAATCACCGCGCCCATTTTCGACACGCCTGCCGCAACGGGACTATATCCGCACATTTTGGGTACTCTCGCACAACCTTATCGAATAACGCATCTGTAAGCCTCAAGTGTAAACACGAAGCTTGTATAGCACTATCTTTTATTGTCCACTGCTTTACAGTACCAGTTGAGTCCCTTCTCCAAATGAGGCACTATCGTAGACTCGTACCCCGCATTTGTCTTTCTCTAGCCGGCTTCTCCCCAGATCGACAATTCAGTAGCGGATCCTCCCCAAAATGATAAGAAACATAAACTACTTGAAGAATTTCTTGAGTCTGGACAGCTTCTTCTCCTTGACAGGCTCGGCGGTCAAGTCTGTAGCGTACTGGTTCACCCTCTTCTGGTAGTGCGAGGGCGTGTTGCTCAGAGCCTGGCTTGGGGGCAACGGAGGGTTGAACCTGCTATGGGTAGTTTGTCCGTTTTGTCCGTTTTGTCCATTTTTGCCGTGCTGTCCGTTTTGTCCGTTCGTCAGAGTGCCCTGGCCACTGCTGGGAGGAACTGTTGGCTGCGGTTTAGGCACCTGGAAAAGATGGTCTGGCGCCTGGCTGATGGCCAAGTTCAACTCTGTGTGAAGCGGAAGGTCCAAATTGACCGGGTTTTTGACGTCGTCGATACTCTGCAAGCCGATGAGGAAATCCCGCGGCTTCATGATACATTCCGAGCCCAAGAAAAAGTCCTTATTGAGCGTGGTCGAGAGTTCATACACCAGGCGGATCTCCGAGTGTGTAACGCCGCCCGCAACAAAGCAGAAAATACGCTGATGGTTTTTGCGCAAGCTCACGTTGGACGCCCGCGAAGTGGGCGGGGCCCACGAGGCCTTAATACGTGCATTCCGCAAGGATCCTTCCGCGGCAGTGTTTGTGGAAAGCCCACGGCTCGGCACGTCGTCCTCCAAGGGCTTGTCACGGAAATAGGGAAACCAGTCCTCGTCCAATTCGAAGCGTGCTGCGTTGAAGAGCACGCGCTTCAAGCCCGGGGAAAATCGGGACGTGTTATACGTACCCTCGTTGTTGATGGTGTGGAAGGTCTGGCGCGACACTTTCTTCTGCTTGACGGAGTCCTTCACGATGGGGAAGTTCAACTTGCGAAAGTTGTGGAAACAGCGCAGCACAAGCGAAACGATCTGGTTGTCCCTGACACCAATGAATTTTGCCAACTTCACAAAGTCGCTCTCCGCCAACCCGCCACGGTAAAGGCTGTACACCAACACGAGCCGCATCTTGTCGTTCACGTGCAAGTCGTCGCGCGCAAGGAGCACGATGAGGTCGTCGTGGAGATGCGTGTTGTACACTCCCTCAAACAGCGTGCCTTCTGCGGCACACGTCTGCTCGAAGTCAGCGGCAAACTCCGCGAGCTTGCGGCTAGCGTTGATGTCCAAGCACTCGTCGATCAACGTCTTGTGGAGCGTGACCTCGCGCCGCTCCTCGTCGAATCCCTGGAGGTGCGCCACCACATACATCAAGTCGGACGAGGTCTTGGCACGTGACCGGTCCACCATCATGGGGTTGTTTTTGATGAGCTCGCCAATGCGGTTGAGGATGAGTTCGGAGGCCTCGATGATGTGCGTGTGGCGCAAAGACACCCAAGTGGTATCGTCCTCGCTATCGAGCCGCGTCTCCAACTCCTGCTTTTCCCCCTTTTCGCTCTCCGCCTCGTACTTGTACACGCCTCGACGCTCGAGCCCCTCCACGATGTCCATGGCCATGGCCTGGTAGGTGAACTCGTGCAAAAGGGGCGCAAAGAGGTCGAGCGTACGGTCACACACAAGAAGTACCGCACGCGGCTTTTCAGGCGCTAGCGCCGGCGGGTAATCCTCGTGGGCACGAGCGTAATCGTCGAGTTGTCTTTGCACCTCGTCCGCGATAAGCTCGGGCAACCGGGCCGCCGGATGTGTAGCCTCAGGCAGCGAGTAGAACCGTATTAAGGGGTACTCTCCCGCCACCACCACAGCGTTCACGATGGCCTTGGCCGTCTTGCGTATTTGTGGCAACACCAAGTCCGAGCAGTTCTCGTTGAAGTAGATGGGCATCAGGTTTTGTGTGGTGGAATCGCAGAGAAACACCCGCAGCTCCACCGGCACCATCAGCGCGTGCACGAAGGTAACGTTTTCGCCCCCGTTGAAGTACTGGGCCACGGCCGGGTTCTGTAAAAACTTGGGGCCCTGGAACATGCGGCTGGGCTGCTCGTCCCACTGGGAGAAGGGAAGAAAAAGGCCCGTTCCTTGCGCATAGCGCCCAGTGTGCACATCCGCCAAAATGCAGTTGAAGTTGTACACCAGCGGCTCGACCAAGTACACCGCCAGCAAGTACTTTTGGATCCGGCGTGAATCGTCGATGTTTTCCACGGTGGTCACGATCCGCAAGAGCACGTTTTTCGGCACCACGCTATAGAGCGCCGCCAGCGTCTTGCGGTCCACCACAAGTGCGTAGAGGCCCAGTTTTTTGCAGGCGTTTTTGATTTGCTGGAGTATGTACGCACGCTGGAGCAGCGCGAGCGACAGTGGGTCTGTGTCCAGCAGCATGGGTGGTTGGGCGGAGTAAAGAATAGAGTGTAGTAGTGGTTGAGGCCATGGTAGCGTGCGACTTCGGTGCGACTCGGCAGGTGCGTGCCGATCGGCTGCTAAATATGGGAGGGGAGGAAGCACGGGAACGGTCGTTTTTGGTGGTTTTGGGGACAGGCTTACATTTACAGGTGTTTGACTTTTCAGATTTGGTCTTTTTTTTTTTTTTCATTTTCGTGTGATTGCGTGAATACCGGGGCGTATAGAGAGTTATTAGAAGAACCAGACTGCGCGTGGGCATGGTGCTGGATCCATGCATCAGGCTGAAATTGAGTTGTTTTTCTGGTTTCGTTTTTGAGCGAATCCTCGTCCTTTTAGTTTGGTATTTTCGTCTCCTACTGCCACTTTTCCAAATCCTGCTCCATGCTATCTGAATAGCTGGCTGATGGAGGCTGAGCCGGACCCTGCATTATCACCTGCGACCGAGAGCAACCATGTTGTGGGGCAAGAATGTGGACAGCGAGGAAGGGCCATATGCCTATATGGAGATCGTGCACGGTCCAAAAGACGTAGATATTTGAGGAAAATTATTCTTACATCTTACTGCTTCTCTGTTTATCTTCGCTGCTCCATTGTTCCATACATACTGCGCATGCAGCGAAGCGAGGCTTCCGGTGCCTTAGTCCAAGCGGCCATTGTGAATATAGTGGGCTTCGCTATTGTCTAACTGTTTGGAAAAGTACGCGCCACTGGCCGACTGTTAGAAAAGCATTCGTGATTTCGTCGAAGGAAGGCATTCGCTATTGGGTGTGTCAAACTATAACTGCGTATGGTGTCCAGTATCGTCAGCTCAGGCTTCAGTAGAATCAGCCTATTTTATGGCTCAGCATGTTCCGCAGCTGGAGCCTTGCTCTGGACGACCGCAATGAAAATTCTAAAATGAGCTATGGGTGCTTGGTCGGCCCCATTGCTGCGATTGAACAACGTAATCATTTCCACGAGAAAGTAGGTGATGGACTGTTGCTTCTAAGATGTCTATTCCGTCCTCCGTTCTATCCAGTACGCAGCAAAACTATCCTCTTTCAAACGATAAAGAATACTTCGTGTGACACACAGCAAGATCCATCACCATTTCCAGTAGGACTCTGAAACGTAGAACAGGGCCAGCAACCGGTGCGGCTGACAAGCCCCGACAGCTCTAGTACACTATACGAGCGTAAAACCAGCAAATGGCTCCAGTACGCCACTGGCCAAATAGGCACGAAAGGGCATCAAAAGGGCAAGCTCGTCTCAGTGCATCACGAAACCCAGCTGAAACTCCCCAGCTTCCCCGGGATACCCCGCAAGTGCCGGGATGCTTGGTAGCCACACCACAAGAGAAAGGTCCATCGAGCACTACCAAAAGTCGTAATTTCTACAGCTGATTTATATCATACCAATAAAGAAAAGAACATACCATTGACTGCCCTCAGCGCTGGACCTATGCAAGTTCCAGACAAGCCCGAAACCAGCCAAACAAAGGCACACAAAAGGCACAGAAAGACGCCAATTTCTGGCAGCCAGGCCGATTCCAGCCATCCCTCGTAATCGTTCTCCGGCCACCTCCCATTTCCTCCCACTATTTGGCCGAATGCGCGTCGCGTTTTGTACGGCCCGCGCAGGCCAAACCACTTTTTTCCCAAACTGCGTCTTTTTCACTTTCCATCAAAAACGGCTACACTTTCCGTTGCTGGTGCTGATTCTGTACATATCCCTGGAGCCGTTCCGGTCACGTGGCACCGAGAAACTATATCTGGATACGAACGTCCTAGAAACCGCATACTACGTAAGTGAAGGTGAGCTCAAAAGTGACGGAAAGTACCCACCAACACTACTCCACAAACTGCTCCACAAACTGCTCCACAAACTGCTCCACAGCTGCTTCAAACCCACCTGAATACATGAGCGTCTGGCCACCGCGTGACCTAAAAAGATCTTTCTCATGCTAGCCAAACCCGAAAACAGCCAGAACGTGCTGTTGGCGCTCCTATACATCGCCGGATGGTACTTCTTTTCCATGTCCATCTCGGTGTACAACAAGTGGATGTTCGGCAGCGGGCTCAACTTCCGGTTCCCGCTTTTCGTGACCGCGTTCCACCAAACATGTCTCTTTTCATTGAGTACTTGTGTGCTTTACTTCAAGCCCAAACTTCGGCCCAGCGTCAACCCCACAGCGCTGGGTTTTTTTGCGTCTTTGGCGATTCCGTTCAAAGCGTACGCTGTGCAAATTTTGCCCTGTGCCATGGCGTCTGCGGGCGACATCGGGCTCAGTAACGTGGCCCTAGAGTACATTTCGTTATCGCTATATACCATGCTCAAAACGTCGAGTTTGATCTTCGTGCTCTTGTTTGGGCTCTTGTTCAGGCTCGAAACGTTCAACTGGCGGCTAATCGTCATTGTGGTGGTCATGTGCGGATCGGTAATGATGATGGTAGAAACACCGGATCTGGCCGATTCCAACAGCGAGTCTGCGGTGGGCGTGGTGCTTATTTTGGCTGCGTCGGCCATTTCCGGCTTGCGCTGGTCGTTTACGCAACTCCTCTTGAAGAAAAACGAGTACACCAAACACCCCATGCTGACGATCCTATATATTCTGCCGAGTATGACCCTTGCTTTGTTTGTGTTTGGGCTCATTTTCGAGGGCTGGACAGAATTCACCGCTCTGCGCATCTGGCAGGAAAAGGGCGTGGCGGAGACCATCTTGCTCATGGTGACACCTGGGATATTGGCGTTTTGCATGACTCTTTGTGAGTTCCAGCTACTCTCCGTGGCCCAGGTATTGACGCTTTCTATTGCGGGGATATTCAAAGAGTTGCTCACGATCATGCTTGGCTCTCTTATCTTTGGCGATACTTTGAGCCCGCTAAACTGCGTGGGTTTGGTGGTGACCTTCCTTGACATCTTGTGGTACAACTACTTCCGGTACATGGAGGCGGACGGGGTGAAGAATGGGTACGCGACGGTGCCGCAGGAAACAGAGGGCCCTAGTGGATCTCCACAGGATATTGAGTTGAAGCAGCATTGAGGTGTGCACGGGGTATTAGATGTTAGAGTTGTTAGGTTGGACTG